>NDGN011509319.1:3979-15269 GCA_002564285.1 Tympanoctomys barrerae
CTTCCTTCCTTCCTTCCTTCCTTCCTTCCTTCCTTCCTTCCTGTCTGTCTTTCTTTCTGTCGTTCTTTCTTTCTCTTTCTTATTTTAATTACTGGACTAGGAGGCTGGCTTGCCTTAAGTTTGTCTCAGAAACAATGCACATTGACAGTAATTCTCTCAGTGAAGAGGCGGGAGTGCCAGCATCTGGCTTAGAACATTGTTAGTGCAATGAAATGAAGGCGCTGGTGAATTACACCAAGCATCACTGTTTACACAGTCCACGGGGGCCTTCAGGGTGGGTTTTTTTTCTCTTTTATTTTTGGTGGCTGGTCAAGAGACTGTATTTTCTGAAGAAAGCATTTGGTTTGCAACAATGGTTTTGAAATTTGCAAGAGATTCCAGGGCTCTTTGCAAAGTTGAGCTCAACATTGGATCGGCTACGAAGGGCCTGATTGTTTTGTTTGTTTTCTATGCTTTTGTGTGAACATTATTTGAATCCGACATTTTTTTCCTTTTTTGGTCTGCAAATTTCTCTGTCTGCCTCATGCTCCAGCAAGGCATTTTTTTTTCCCTCACAGATAACATTCAGGAAAATGGCCAGAAAGTAAATATCACAATGGCTTAGAGGAGGAAATTTTATTACATTTTCCTTAATGTGCCCCAGATGAAAAAAATAACACCAAGATGCCTCAAATTTTCTTTGGCTCCAAATCCTGTTCTTCCTGGAATACAGGAACACAAGGAAAGTCTGGGCCTCAGATCATGGTCGGAGCAGGGCTCGCGCTTCAGCTTCCCCTCAGTCTGGGTCGGTGGCTCCTGCACACACTTCAGTCCCTGACCCCTCCCACAGCCACCGGTGCTCATTTCTGTGACTGGCTTCCAAAACCAGGTAAACCCTGCACGGTTGTTCAGCTGCTGCTGCTACTGCTATTTCAGCTGCCATCATCAGTCCTAGAGTTATCTCAGAGACAAATAAAAACATGATTTTCCTCTTGGGACAATAATTCTTTCAGTTCAAGATCAATGCTTCTTTCATTTGTCTGTGTGCAAGATGCTTCTTCTATTCACTAGTTAAGGAATAGTATTAAATTCACCTTTTGGAGGACTTGTACCCTTTTCTCATTGTCTCACTCAGTTATCCTTCAGTGATCTGGCACCCGTGCCCTGTGATGCTTCTTAAACTTCTAGTGTTTACATCTTTTTGAGTTAACTCTTTGGATTCCAATGAATACTTTCTTCCTACTTTTGGCAATGTAAGAACAAAGCAAGCATCATCTCCTAACACCCTAGACGTAATTCTGTGTGTCTGTGCTTTTAGGAACCACACAAAAATAAGAATTTGCTATTCATGTTGCCTACAAGTATCTATAGAAGATTAGATAGGATCCTACCCCACAATTCTGGAGGTCTTGTCAAGATTAGAAGCCCCAGTGTAGAGAAGAGAGATCTAGAATGTGAAATGTAATAAATCATTTACCACTGCTAACTGATTTCATCTTTAGAATAGCATGTAAACTGACTTTTTAGGCAATGTTTGCATCAAGGACCACATGTCTTCTTTTAAAAATATCTCTTGCCCATCTCCTGCTCTCCAATGTTTGGTTTCAGTGATGCCAAGACTTTGCATGTTGAGCTGGGCTGTTCCATTTTTTTTTTTCACCCAGATGTTTGCCATCCTATGGACATTGTCAAAGATTTGTTTATCATCATCCAGCTTGTAATCACATTGTGTCTGCCAGATTTTCATCTTCCAGATGAAAACTAAAAGTCAGTCAGTCATCCAGATGTCTCCAAATGCCTGAGTGTTTGTCATTGCCAAACAACATCTGGATGCCTGCAGGGCTTTTTTTTTCCAGCTCTTATTCATATCTTTGGCATAGACACAGTCTTGGGTTTAGTTGCTCTGGATACAGCACAATAAACAGTCTAATGAAGATGGGTAGACATTTTACAGAAATACAATCACGGGGTTATTGTGGTTTGTCTCAGTTACTTTAGTCTTGTTGCTGGGACAAATACGCAACACTCAAAATGAAGGAAGGAAAGGCTTATTTAACTCACATTCACTGAGGTTTTAGTCCATATTCAGCTGGCTCCAAAGCAGAGTGGCACATGGCAGAGAGCAACCTTTCCTGGTGTCAGTAAAGAGCAGAGAGCAATGGGAGTAGCGGCAACATGGTAACAGAGAGGACGTTTGTGTCTCTTGAGGAGCATTCAGAATATATGCCCCAGTTTAGGTGTACTTCTCACACCCATAATCCCAGCAGCACTAAAACCCATAATCCCAGCAGTACTAAGACACATAATCCCAGTGGATCATGAGGTAATCTCAAACTCCAGAAGTCCCTGCCCCATGACTGCATGAGGCTTTGGGGGGACAACTAGACACAAACCATAACATGGTTAAACTTCGAGGTTTGTACATTTGGCAAACCATCACCACCTGAGGCAACCTCCAGGTGAATTCATGGTGATTCCTCACCATGAGGAATGGTGATTCCTCAGCAATTACCAAGGAGGCCTGTCTACCTGTACCCATGCTGCATCTGTCCATGAAGAGGTCACCTGTAGGGTGCGGAGATAGACCTCCGAGAAAAAGAAAGAAACATCACCAACTACAGATCCAAACACAAAGAAAAAAGCAAAAAACAAGATATCTAACATAAATATAAATGGACAGATACATAAATCTGAGGAAAATTGTCTTACCTCTGAAGTGAGAGGGCTGAATTGAATGACTGCTAAGTTCTTTTCCAGTTTGGGAAAGTTATTATTCTATAAAGCCTGAATGCTCATTGCATGAACAAAGCAGGGACATGGGAAACAGAAGAAACTGCGGGCTTACCCTGAACTTCAGAATCACAATGATGCATTTTTTTTTTTTTTTTACCCTGGTGATGTTTCTCACCAGCACCATGAGCCCTGACAAGCTCCTTGTGTCTTTGAACTTCATTGCCTTTAGGAGGATCATACTTCAGATCAATGTTGAAAGGGTTAAATGAGACAACCCATTTAGGGTGTGTACCTAGTGCCTGATGTGCCATGAGTCAGTAGGGATGAAACTCAGGAAAGAGTTAAGGTTAATCCTAATTAATGGTAGTGGGTCTGGAATTCAGAAGAAAGGGCCTGCTGGAGTTACACGCTTAGGAATGGCATGGAAGAGATGGAAAGAGTGGGTGGGCAGTGAGAAGCAGCAGAGAGCCAAGCCCGAGATACTAGAGTCAAGAGGTCAGGTGGAAAAGGATTAGCTAGTGAGGTAGGGCACAAACAAGAGGCTGTGGTGTACTGAAATCCAGGAGAGAAAAAGGGTAGAATGAGTGTCTGGTCCCATGTGGCTTGGTGACTGCTGATGTGTGTCAGGGGACTGTGCTAGAATCAACATGATGGAGGTTGTTTTAGTTTGAATTTCTTCAGAAGCAAATCTAGAGACAAAGAATCAAGAAGAAGATGGGTAATGGAAAAGAAGAAGTAGGGAAGTGGCACAGGAAGAAGGACATACATGGTAAAATGTGGGTGACTAATAGGGCAACTGCTGTTTCTTATTGCTCCAGAAGTTATGCAAAATACCCTTCTTGGAAGGTCACTCCATGCAAGCAGGACTGGCCTCACTGATTCATCCGACTTTGTTGAATGTTGGTTGGGTGTTCTACGATGAGGAGAGGGCACTGATTTTCTGGCACTTCTGATATTCAGGGTAGCGGGAGGGGGGCTCTGTGATAAGAACAGGTCATTGGGTGGTTAGGACAGGCATTTTATTCTATACTAGAGTAAAGGCAGTCTCTGGTAGAATAATGAGATGCAAGCCAGACTGTAGTGAGCTAAAGAGTAAAGTAAAAGTCAGGAAGTTGGGGACACGGTGGTGGAGACTGGTAATACTTGAAAGAAGTCTGCAAGTTTAAGTCCAACCTGGAAAACTTGTCTCAAAATAAAAAATAAAAATGGGCTGGAGATATAGATATCCTGAAAAACCATACTAAAAATTTCCTTCCTATCAGTCATATGTTTTCTGGAGACTCATTCTGTTTTTTTTCTTCTTCAGTGAGGACCTCAGTCCTGTGGTATTTTTTGGCTAGTTCCATTGGAATTATCTCTCAACTCATTAATGTCTCTTTTTTGTATCATCTTGTTGTTTTTACCCAACCCTGTTGCCATCACATAGGCTTATTTGGTCTTTGTTATTTTCTGTCTCTGCTTCAGAGAGACAGCCTCTCCAAGACCTCTGTTAAGGGCATCAGGCAGTTTGGGGACATTTCATTCTGTATCCTGAAAAGATCAGTTTCAGAAAAATAGTTTTATTCTGTATCTTCTTAGTGTTCTTATTGGTTTGAGTCTTTTTTTGTTTAACAGCTCTGTTTTGGCTCATGTATCCTTAACAATCTTTGAAGACAGCATCATCCTTGCTCATGTTCTTGTCAGTGGTGAAGGCATTAATTTGGATTATATTTGATCATAGTGGCTTAACCTTCTCACATTCACCACTAATGGATCAATTGATGAGAATAACTCCATTCTAGATGAATTTCAATCAGTGGTTTATATTTTAGTACTTAAAATCAATAGGAATATTTAAAACTATTATTTGTAACATATAGGGCTTTTCTAGTCTGCTACTGACAGCTTTATCTTCTTTTTCATTTATTTATTTTAATTAATTGATTAATTTTGTGACAGGGTCTTGTTACACAGGTCATGCTGGCCTTGAATTCACTATGTATTCTAGCCTGGCCTTGAACTTGCAGTGATCCTCCTGCCACTCTTTTCCATTCTTGGATGATGAGAACATTGATGTTTGTGGACAAGGTTGTGACCAGAAGGGAAGATGTTTCCAGGGAACATATACCTCTTCCTTTGCAGAGTAATGTCATGGAGCACGGATGGAGAAAGGCTGCTTAGGTTTTGTGTATCAGTAGATAGATTTCAAAAGCACATGAAGCATTTTAAACGTCTCTTTGTTTAGCTGAGCCCTGGGCCAAGTGAATTCAGAGGAAGCTATATACTCAAGTCTGGTCAAGTATTTTTACCTATATCTGTTGGTGTTACTACAGTTTTGATTTTTCCTCATCTCTAATATTAAATGTTTACCATTCTTTTTTGTTACAGGTTGATGCACCTTCACTTTATCTTTCTGGTTCTTCTCTGATGTTTCAATCTTAAGCTGAGAGAGGCCAATAGGACTCATCAGGACTGCATGTTCCTGTCTTCCACAGAGGGGAATGTGTAGTAGTAGCTCCCTGTAGCATGAAGGCAGCATGGGACAGTGGAGTGTTGGTGTGGCTGCTGAACATGTCTGGGCTCTGAGTTTGAATACCAACTACTACTTTAGAATTCTGTAGTCTTTCTTCTGTTCAGTGGGGTTAATGGCACTAATTACACAAAATTTATA
The DNA here is from genome assembly GCA_002564285.1 of Tympanoctomys barrerae. Lineage (NCBI taxonomy): Eukaryota > Metazoa > Chordata > Mammalia > Rodentia > Octodontidae > Tympanoctomys > Tympanoctomys barrerae. The sequence continues at coordinate 9,342 of NDGN011509319.1, forward strand.
GAAAAGTTGTATAAAATAGTAGTAATGCTTGATGTCATGTGACACACCCAGTTCAGTACATGGCACACAACAGGTGCTCAATAACAGCTCATTGTGATGATTCAACACTGCTAAGTCTTTATATCAAACCCATGTCCAAGAGCTTAGTGAACTGGACAAATTAAGTTCAATCATGAAGCACTAAGTTTACTTTGTATGTCTATGAATTCCTTTAGTTTTCCCATATAGTTCTTTCACTGACTTCACATAAGACCTTGGTGAAGTAGCACATATTGTTATCAATGTATGTTCTAGAGTGAGTCTTAGAGAACATAAGTGAATTACTGGTGTAACTAGCTAATTGCGTGCTGAATCTAGATCCCAAGTCCTCTGGTCTCCAAACCTGTGACTTTCAACACTACCTCTCAAATATTTGACAGTGGAGTAGCTTGCACATGCCCAAGGAAACCAACTGACTTCTGGAAAAGTAGGTATACTTTCTTAATGTTGGTCTTGAGTACCCAAAGAGTGACAATTCTGGTTCCTCTTCATCACATCCAGTTCAGCCAAACTTGCCAAAGTGCAGCTACAACATGAGAAGTTCTATCAGGAACAACTGAGCTCCAAGTAAGAACAGTTTTCCATTGAGCACATGTAAGATACTGCTATTTGTTCTATTATTAAGGGAAGCTGAAGAGCAGCTTTACCTTGAGGCAAGATTGTCATTCAGATCATTTACAGCTTGTTTTGAGACTAACAGTGAATCTCAGGGAAACTAAGATAAATTAATAACTGTTTTAGAGAAAAAATTACCCATTTTAGGGAGAAAACTAAAATGTAAAATGCACAGATATGGCAGGGAGAGAATGCTTGGTGTTTTAGACTTTATCTCTGTTATTTTCCTGGCTAGAGGATAAAGTCAAAGGTAGGTTTCAATTTACTTGGGGAAAGTAGAAGACATAGGTCAAAAGCAAAGTTTGTCCCACCAATTCTAATTCTTGTTGGAATAATACATAGGAATTAAGAATGGGGAGTAAATCCTTGTTCATCTCTCTTTCCCTATGGAGTCTTACAGGGAGTGGGACCAGGATTTTCAGACAGATTCGAGTTATGGGCTGCAAAAATAGGGCTATTGACATTATCCCAAAAGTATGCTTCTACATTTATTTCAGGTACTCAAACCAACTGGCCTTTATCATTAAGCTTCAGAATATTCTCAGTTTATTTACCCTTCCAACTCCTATAAAAGCCAAGAGTTTCTGAACACAGTCACTGCAGTGTCACAAGAGGCAAAGAAGTCATGCTTAGCTTTGTCTAAAAGGAATGATGTTACATAGCATCATAAAGGTCCAAAACTTCTCCAAGGGTGACACAGATGTAACTCCACCAGAAAAATGAAAACAGAAGAGCCACCTGGATTTAAAAGCTCAGCAATGCTCGCTCGTCTTTGGGATCTTAAGCAAATAGAGATTACCAGCCAACAAATAAATCAGAGAAATTATTCTAGTAGCTCAGGTGCTGATAAGCCTATGTAGGAGGGAGGTAGAGGAGGAAGGTGGTGAGATGCTTTCATTTTAATAAGTTGGATGGGACAAGGTCTTTCTGAGACTGTAGTATTTGAACTAAGATCCAAAAGGGAATGATGTCTCTGCCTGTAGCTGGGGAGATATCTATAGGAATGCAACACTGGGTAAGAGAGACAGAGCTAGAAGTGGATTTAGAGTGAGAGGATTCCATGGGAAGTTAAGGGATATCAAGCCTGTGTGGTTAGAGCAGAGGGAATGATGTAGCTAAAATCAAAGGAGTGAGACTATCTCAGTTACTCTTCTCGTTGCTGGGACAAACACTCAACACCCAAAATGAAGGAAGGAAATGTTTATTTATCTCACAGTTACTGGAGGTTTCAGTCCATACTCAGCTGACTCCAAGGCAGTGTGGCACATGGCAGACAGAAACTTCTCATGCTGGTAGCAAAGGGCAGAGAGCAATGGGAGGAGTAACAGCAACAATGGCTGCAGAGAGAAAGTCTGTCTCTCTGTCTCTCTTATGTTACATTCAGGCTATCTACCTCAGGCTGGGTGTAGCACTCACACCCATAATCCCAGCAGTACTCAGACCCATAATCCCATCTTGGATAACCCATAATCCCACTGGATCAGGAGTTAATCACAAACTCTAGAAGTCTGTCCATGACTGCATGAGGCTTTGGGGGGGACAACTAGCCACAAACCATAACAGAGAGACACAGCTTATGTTGAACTGAAATCCCCAGAGTGGTAATCAATGGGCCAGCAAACAAGAATCTTATTTTCTCTCTCTGCTTCCTGGTCACCATGACTGGAGCATCTTTGCTCAGCCCAGGCCCTTCCACCATGCTGCCAACCGTGCAAAGATTAAAACTGCAAAAAAACTCACCAAAACAAACCTCACCTCCTTTAAGTTATGGGCGTTGTACACTGTGTCTTAGTTATGAGAAATGGAGTCACAACGGTGACACTACCTGATCATGTGGTTCAGAAGCCTTTGGAGCTAATTAGTGAGAAGAGTTTGGAAAGGTTTAGGAATGACAGCTGGACAAGCAGCTCTTTAGCCATGCTATAAGGGGGCCTGGCTACTGCTCAGGTTGGTGGCAGCTCTCGGCATAGTTCACAAGCTGGTTTAACAAACATGCAGAATTCAAGAGTTGTGGTGTCAGGGAAGTTTCTCCTAGATTTCAGAAGAAGGCCTGGGAGGCTAAGCCATGTACCTTTGAGAGGGCAGTGTATAAATTAGTGAGGGTGAATCCGAAAGTGAAATGTAGACACCAATACATTGGAGAAACCAGGAATGTGGGCTGTCTGATGAGGATGATGTCCACAGTGAGTGGACCCTGCCAGAGAGAGGCCGCGGGGGCTGCAGCTGTCAGTGCTGTGGTGCTGGATCTGTCTCAGCCATTCGAAAATTGCATCTCACTACAGCTTGCCCTTAGTGCTATCCACGAAGGTATAGGATTTGTTTTGCCTTTCTGGATTTTGGTTTGGCTTTGTTCCCATTAGTTTGTCCTTTCCGGAATGGGAATGTTTACCATGTACCACTGTAGTTTGGGAGTAGTTAGGATTGTCATTACTTTTAGAGACTCGCAGTTAAGAGTTTGCCTTGAGTCTCAGAGGAAACTTTGGATTCGGACTTGGTAGCAGTGCTCATACTGTGAAGACTTTGGTGACTCTTAGAAGGTGCTAATGCATTTTGCATACAAAGAGGTGCATAAGTCTTTTGGCAGCTAGGGGTGGAGTGGTGGTGTGGATGTCTGAAAGCTTCACGTGCTGATAAGTGAGTTTTGTGAAGGGCAAATGGAGCATGAGAGCACGTCGGCTGGTTTGGTGTTGGTGTTGGGACCTGATCCGGAGAGGCTGATGGATGGGGTGTGCCCTGGAAGAGCATATCTCCTTCCCCACCTCTTCCCTTCTCTCTGTTTCCTGACCACTACTGGATGAGTAGCTTTTCTTTACAGCAGGCCCTTCTTGTGCTGCTTCTGCCTTAGAGGCAGCCAGCTTTGGACTGAAACATCCAGAAAAAACGAGCCAAAATAAACTTTTCTTCTTTTTAGTTATGGGTCCTGGATATTGGGTCTAAGCAACAAAAAACTGATGATGACACATGTGCATTTGAAGAAGAGAAAAGCTGTTCTCAGCTCAGGGCAAGGACCTGCTGAAGTGTCCTTTGGGGAGCCTTCTCTTTGGTAAAGCTGATGAGCTAGGGTGTTGGTAAGGGCCATATTTGCTTTCTGCTCTTTTCAAAGACCCGGCCCAGGTTCCAGAAATCCGTGGGGTCTGTGGCCACTCCAGCTGAGCCAGGTAGCACCCCATGTCTGCTCAGCAGGCACACAGAGGACCTCAGGAGGATAGGCGGAGGCCTTCTGGGAAGCCCCATCAATTCTAAGATGGGAGCCTGGCTTGGCTTGTCTACCTGTATTTGGGTGTGTAGCAGACATTGTGAACTCTTAGTACAGATCAGGGTGGGAAGCTTGTTCCTCAGGTGCAGCCAAATTGGGGCAAGGTGGGCAACTGGACTGGCAAGGGTCTCAAGGACTAGGAAGACACAAGGGGGACAGAGGCCTAGCTGGAAGTCCTCCAAAGTGGCCTCCAAAGGCATTGTGGCACTGTGGCCTCCAAAGTGCCCAGATGCCAGCCCAGTGTGTGGGGCAGGGAATGGAAGGAACCAGTCCAAGGCATGGCTAGAGGCAAGGGTCTCCTAGAGGTATGGTGTTTCTGGGGTTAGGCATCCTAGTGCTATCCCAGCATGGACCTGCCCTGTGACTGTCCCATGTGCCAGCTGAGCCTTACAACCTAGGGAAAACCAGGCAATTGAGAAGACTGGTGTGTTCCTTAGCCATGCTGGGGGCTGGTGATACAAATCTTGTGGCATTATCACTGTGAGCCCTTTATTACTGGGGGTGCCACATCTACTGGTTTGTCTCCAGAACCTTCTGTCATCTTGCTGTCCTGCCCTGGTTCCTTATCTGTTATCTCTGTGACTAGGAGGCCCAGCCTCAGCAGATGTGGGGGAAGCCTGGGGGTCATATGCTAAGCAGCGCCTTCCCCTCTTCCTACACAGGTCTTACCCCAATCCCTGTGAACACCATACCCCTCAGTTTTCCCAAAGTGAGATATTTACAAAAATAAAAATAATTTTTTAAAGAGCAGAGCAAGAAGTGTTTTTATGGCTGTTGGAAATGACTGTCATGTCACTTTTGTGGTCTGATTTTTCTTTGGATATTTTCTGTATGTAACTGTAGCTTAGAAAAATACCACCCCCCAAAAAAAGAAAGAACAGAAAAGGAACCAGTATGGTGGGAAGGTTCTGAGGGAACATGCAGAAAGATGAAAAGAGAGTAGAGATATATTCTGCCCAGATAGTGTAGCAGACACTTTCGGTTAGTGCTCCTGGGAAGAGATGGTTTTCTCCTTTTTCAAGAAATGACTTACAATTGTCTTGGGCTTTTCTCTGTAACAGTAATTAATGGAGAGGTACTACTAGTATTTGACTCAGTTTTTGGATCTAAGGAAGAGTCCGCTTAAAGCATTTACTTTCCCAATACAGTGAAGTCCTTTATTTCCTTGTTTTGGGTATTGTCACATGAGGATGTGATAGATGGAGCTGTAGCTATTATTTTTCAGCCACGAGGTGAAATATAATGCACCAAAGATGACATTAAAAGGAGGAAAGGTAGGGGAGATAGCTCAGGGGCATGAGGGCCTGCCTGGCAAGTGCAAGGCTCCAAGTTCGATCCCCTGTGCCAAGTGATATGAAACAGAATAAAATAAAAGGATGGAAGAAGTTTGATGTTTGAAGCATCCTTAAGGAGGCAGAGTGAGTATAAAGCAGAAATCATCCAAATGCACCTGAGCAGGACTGGCCAGTGAGTTAGGAAGTGAGCCAGGTGGAGGAGATATTACCAAAGCCCAGGAAAATATTGCAAGAATTCACAAGGATCAGGCCTGCCAAGGGCGACTAAGAACAGTGAAGATGGAAGATTGGCCATTTGCTTTGGAAAATCCTACTCCAAAGCTTCTCAATCACTAATGCAAAGAGTTACCATATGAGCTTTTTTATTAAAATTATATTCTTGGATTGGGTGAGGAATACATTTCTAACACACTACTTTACTTGACCATGCTTTCAGTATGACAGATCAGATTGTTACTGACCTTGAGCAGAGGTCAAGTTTTAGTGTCAGTAATGAAGTATGAAAATCACAATGGAGACTATTGGAATGAGAGAGAGGGAGAGCGAGAGCAAGAGTGAGCCAGAGAGAGACCTGGACAGAGAGACAGACAGATGGAGGAAGATTTGTAAGCTCATACTGAGAATAAAGAATCAAAAGCTTAGGTGTGCGCACACAGAGACACACACACACAGACACACACAGACACACACAGACACACACAGACACACACACACACACACACA
>NDGN011509321.1:2355-17053 GCA_002564285.1 Tympanoctomys barrerae
TCTTTCTTTCTTTCTTTCTTTCTTTCTTTCCTTCCTTCCTTCCTTCCTTCCTTCCTTCTTTCTACTTCCTTCTGTCACTGTCTCTTCTGCCTATGCTGGGCTCCATTAAGAGTCTGTTCTGAATCAGCAGCCCTGGGTCAGAGCAAGCTCTGCATCTTTCCAATGATGATATAGTTAAAAGATGATAGAATTCATTCTGTAGCACAATAGCAAGCCCTCTGTTACAAACTTTTTAACCTTTCAAAGTTACCTGACTGTCTTCACTCTCCAGCAAGGTAAGCTTGGGTGTCACCCAGGGCCGGCTATTCCGAGTGCCCTCATCCTGGCTCTGCCACTGGCTGATCTCTGCTGGGAGTCTGGCCCTTGCAGCCTGCGTGGTCCCTTCTCCATAGCTTCTGGGAAGGTTTAGCGATAGGAGGTACCAGAGGGAGAAAAGAAGGAGGGAGAGAGAGAAGTTCAATGTTTCTTCCTGGTTCCTCTATGGTTCTTTAAGTTGTTGTTTTTTTTTTTTTTTCCTTTTATTGCTAGTGCCTACTGCTTTTAAAGAATACTAGGTTTCAATTCATATATTTTGATTACATCTTTTCCTCCCATTCTCCTTTATATTGTCGCTCTTCCTTGTTTCCTCCCTCTTGTCTAATAGTAGTCTTCCTTCTGCTTCTATGTCATCTGATTCAGGACCCACTTCTCAGGGAAAACCTACAATATTGGTCTTTCTGAGTCTGTCTCAGTTTACTCAACATAATAATCTCATTTCATCCACTTTCCTATGAGTAATATAATTTTGTTCTTTATGGCTGAATAATACTCCACTGCGTATACATTCCACATTTTCTTTATTCAGTCCTCTGTCTCATAGTCTAGCTTCATATCTTGGCTATTGAGAATTATGCTGCCTTCAACAGGGGAAGGCACATAGTCCTGAGGTATGCAGAATCTTACTCCTTTAGGTATATGCCAAGGGGCAACAGGCGAATCAAACGGTAGCTCTATTCTTAGGTTTCTTTTGTCTAGTTTTTTTGAGACAAGATTTCACTACGCAATCAGACTGGCCTTGAACTCACTCCATATCCCAGGCTGGCTTCAAACCTTGAACTTTCAGCGATCCTGCTGCCTCAGACTCCTGAGCCCTGGATGACAGGAAGGTGCCAATACACCTGACTGTATTTCTGGTTTTTCAAAAAAAAAATACTAATTTACATTTCCACCAGCTGTGTAAAAGAGTTTTTTTCCCTACATCCTCGATTGTTTTGTTGATATTGTTGTTTTTTCCTTGATGATTGCCATTCTGACTGGGGTGAAAATAATACTGTTTTGATTTGAATTTTCCTAATGGCTAAAGACATTAAAAAGTTTTCACATACTTATTAGCCACTTATATTTGTTCAGCTTACCTGCCTATTCACTGATTGAACTATTTGATTTTTTGGTATTCACCTTTTAGTTATATTCTAGATATTAACCCTCCACTGAAAGAGTAACTGGCTAAGATTTTTTTCTGATTCTAAGGTTATTAGAACAAATAAGTGAATTCAGCAAAGTTGAAGGATTTAAAATCAACATTAAAGTTCAATAGTTTTTCTGTACACCAATAAGGGACTAGTTAGGAAAACAATTACCTTTACAATAGCTTTCAAAAAATTCTTAAGGATCCATCTACTCAAGGAGTTGAAAAATCTCTGCAATGAAAATTTCTGAGCACTGAAGAAAGACACCAAAGAAATGAACAGATAGAAAGATTTCCCATGTCCACAGATCAGAACAATTAATATTGTTAAAATGTTGGTACTATCAAAAACATTCTACAGATTCAGTGAAGTTGTCATCAAAATATCAGTCACAGGGCCCAGCCAGACAGCTCAGCAGACTAAAACACCTGCTTAGGCAGAGCGCAACAACTGGGGTTTGATCCCTGGCAAACCATGCTGCCCCCCCACCCAACCCCGGGCAAGCTGAGTCAGCGATTGAGACTGGGTGTGGTGGCGCATGCATGTAATTCCAGTGCTTGGGAGGCTGAAAACAGGAGAATCGCTGAGTCCAATCTCTGTAGTGAGAACCTGTAAGCCCTGTAGGCCTTGTCCCAAATACATTAAAAAAAAAAAAAAACCACAAAAAACTGTGACATCCTTCCTTAAAGTAGGAAAACAATCCTACAATTCATATGCAAACACAAAAGAAAATAGTCAAAGCAAGAGCAAGACTGGAGGCATCATAATATCGAATTTCACAGTATTCTACAAAACCATGGTAACAAAATCAACATGGTACCTGCATGAAAATAGAAACATAGACCAATAGAACAGAGTGAAAGGCACAGAAACAAACCATGGACATCTGATTCTGAACAAAGGAGCCAAAAATATACATTGGAAAAGAGACAGTCACTTTGACAAACAGTGCTGGAAAAACTGGATATCCAGGTGTAGAAGAAGAACAGGGGATAAAGAGAAAGAATTGCAATCTTCATGTACAGGTACCAACTCTGCATAACAAATGTAATCATTATATAAAGCAAATATGTACAAATAAAAAATAAAAATTGGAAAACTGTTTAAAATAGACTAAAAATCTACTTGAAACTTTGAAACTGCTAGAAAAAAAATAATGGAAATACTTGAAGCCAATAGCACAGGAAATAAGGGCAAGAGACAACAAACGGGATCACCTCCATTCCTGCTGTCTCTACTAGAAGCCGTGTTTTTCATAGTGAAAACTCCTAACCAGTGTCCTCTCCTACAATTCTTGATCTCACGCTAGATCTCAGCTCAAGAAGCACTACTTTTTCTTTTTCTCTTTACCCTTTAGCCCTAAGGGGATAATGAGGTAATGTATAAGTGGAAGAGGGGGAGAGCAACTCTGTACACCCATTTAAACCTGTGGATACCTGAAGAAGCCAGAGCGGTCATCGCCCATGGTTCCCTCACAACAGTTTGGGTTACTTCTTCAAATGGGGGAATGCTGAATTAGATAGAAATATTATAGGCAGTCAGACAAGGACAGGCCCTCAAAGAAACAAGGTGGAAGACAAGGTGTCTTTGCAACTTGGAAGAGATAACACCACCATTTGGGCTGCACCTTAAGACAAAAGAGGAAACAAATACAGTTACATACTCTCTAGGGATGAGCATCAGGGATTGGTATTCTAAATAGGTATCAATCACCTTGAAAGAGCCCAAATGAGTCACTAACCCAGCTCCCAACAAGAAGAGACCCTGTCCTGTATTCATGCCTACTTGCCATGTGACTTGCTTCCCCACTTGGTATTGCATTTAATCAATTTTACCTGAGCCATGGTGCTTGTAATCTCATTGGCTGAACATAGTTTTGTCCTACCTCATGCTCACTTAAGCAAGTTCCCATGACTTCTCCACCATCTTAGACCCACCTCACCACATGGTTTTCCTCTATAAAAGTCCCTGGAAGAGACAGCTTCCTGGGGACTACCCGCTCCGGCCCTCTTCCTGTTCCTCTCTCAGACAGGAGCTTTCTTTTCCCCAGTAAATATATTCTGCTCATTAAAAAGTAAAATAAAAAAATAAATAAACCTGTGGACACCTCTGTTAATAACATTTTGGATAAAGTCAATTTATCTGAACCATTTGGTAGGAAGATATATTAGTCAGCTTTCTACTTATTCAACAAAATACCCAGGATTAGATACTTTATAAAGAAAAGAGGTTACTTTAGCTTACATTTTGGAGCCTGAAAGCTAAGATTGGGGCTAACATGCTGATTTGTGTTAGCTAAGTCATATCATAGCAGAGGGCATCATGGGGGGAGAAGTGTTTAAGAGATCACAGGACGATGCTAAAAATCACAGGCCCACTGGCCTCCCCAGAAAACTAGGTTAATCCGTTTGGAGGTAATGTCATCCAATAGCCTCCTGATCGCCCACCATATTTCATCTCTTAAAGATCTCACCATCTGTTAATATTTGGGACAAACCTCCCAATATTGGCTTCCCCTGGGAGCCAAACCACATCTCAATCATCTGAAACAGATGTCACTAAGTCTGGCTTCTTCCTCCTACTCCTCAGCTCTGATAGAGTTGGTCAGGTGCTGTCCACTACTGTCCATTTCCATTCCTCATCAGACCAACCAAGGGCAGCACCTCTGAGGAGAATTCCTCCTGATTTCCAGCTTCCTCCACACTCAGCCACCACCACCCGCATCTCGCCTGCACCTTGTTCTTAAAGCACTCATCCTATGACTCTAGCTAGGGCCTTTCTCTCTTCTGATAGACCAATAGTAATGATCCTGAGGCTTAGATGAGAGCATGTGCATTAGTTGTCTGTGCTATAGAAGGCATTCAGTGAACGGGAGGCAGAGCTTTCCCTGCCAGATCAGAGAAGAGGCTTAACTTTGAGTGTCCTCCTACAGGAAGCATTTTTCATGTTTATGATAATTGCCTAAGAACTGAGTCTCATTCCCCATTGAACTGCTCAGCCAAATCACAGGTCTGATTTAGGTGACTTGATAAATACAATCAAGTAGGTCATCCGAAACTGTATTGCTGAATTGGTGCTGGTAGAAAGAAGCTGTTTCTGATGAGGTGCTTACTGTGTACCTGGCACTGTGCTAAGTACTTTATGCAGACTGAGCAAGAGCTATGAGGTAAGTCCTGCATCTTTTCTCATTTAAAGAGCAGAAAATAGAAGCAAGAGCAATATAAGGACTTCTCCAAGGTCACAGAGTCCGCTTAGGGAAGCAGTGGAGAGTCAACCCACAACAAATCTCCCACAACAAATCTCCTACAAAGCTGCTCATTGTGTGGATACTGACCCAGCTCTCTGACCTGATACCAGCCCTCTGTACCCAGGTGTGGGCCAAGTGTCCCACACATCCTCCTTTCCACTGTGGGCAAGGATCTTGGCTGGCTCTGAGCTAACAGGAACAGGAGGTACAGACTCTTTTGCCTTACCATGTCCCTTACTCCTAGGATATACAACCGATTTTTACAGCTCCAGGGACTTTAGAACAGAAAGGAGTGCTATAGGGCCTTGAGAACAAGCCTTTTTGTATGTATGAAATACCCTGGCATCTTCTCACTGGGACTTTTCCAAGCCAGGTCCCTGCCTTCTGAGGTTGGCAGGCCAGGTTGGAGACTCAGAGTCTCCCCTTTATCTTAAAGAGCCCTTCACTGGTTGGCCTAAGGACATAGGGCAGACAGTGCTCTTCTTCTTGTCTGGCTTACCTTACATCACCTCCTGATGTTTGCAATCTTGTGCCAAGAGGCTCACTGTGCAGATCTGGCCACTAAATTTATGCAAACACAAATGGTCTACAAGAACCCACATCTGCAGTGTCTTGGAGCTCTGAGAAGAGAAGCCTTGACTTGGACCCCAGTGGTCTATTCCACAGCCTTCTGGGTCTGTGCATGTGTGGGCAGGAGGAAGTTAGAGGAATACTGAAGTGTTCTGAGCTCTCAGTTGGGGAACAACTGAGACCTGGGAAACAGCCTCTTTCAGAGTTACTGTGTGCTGTTCCTCGGCTGCCGTCTAGACTCTGAGCACCAAACTGGTTGACCCAAGGAATTGCCCCGACTCTTGCTGAACCTCTCCCCCAGGCAGGCATTTCAGAATTTTTCTCCTTCTTTCTTCTTCTATTTTTTTTTTTCTGGACTAACTTTGCTCTCTTGGGTGGGTTTCTCTGCTTGCTTTCTCACAGGCTAATTATTATTACACGAAAAAATAGCACCTAAGAGAGACGATCTCTTACTCCAGTAACTAGGAATTTTCAATGGCATTCACTGAGCAATTATACGCTACAATTTACACTATATCCTCCTGTCTGTTCTTTGACAAAGTGAGTCCCTATTATTAGTCAGGCAATAATCAAATGCCTAAAATAGGCTTATAAAAGATCTCTGAACCACAGGAATGGGTTGTTACTAGGAGTTATGATACAGTTCAGGAGCAGGTTTCCAATAAAATATGCAACAGCACACCAACATTCTTGTTTTCTTTCTTCTTTTCTTTTTTTACAGAATCTGGGATATATAGAGAAGGAAAGTAATGTGGGAGCTTGGAGCAGGAAATCTCAAACCTGTCAAGTTGTAGTTCTAGAATCTTCTGGGGCCTAATATGTTCTCCAAGGGGGTTGATATAAAAAAAAAATCAATTTGGAGTGGCCCTTGTTCAATTTCATTGCCCAAGAATTACTTCAAGAGATCAGAAATTCTCTTTTCTCACACATTGTTTAAACAGCTCTTAGACTCCTTTCCTCTTTGAGGCCTGTTCCTTACAACCTGGTAGATAAGAGTATCTCCAATTTCTACCATTTTAAGTTTATCATTTTCACAACTTTCTTACATTGATATATCTCTGTAATGATATTATTGAATTATTATTTCTCTTCTGCAAGTTGTTCCAAATAAGTAAAAGTTTAAATTCATTTTTCAAAATAGGAAACTCTAAAATATCATTGTATATGGACAACCTGTCTCATCACTGCCCGCTGAAATCATGGGTTACTACTGTCTCAGCCTCTGTTGTCTGTCATAGATGAGCCCTCTCTCACTGCCTCACTGTCCAAGGTTTTCTCAGGCTGTCTATCATCAACTCCTAGCATGCTCTAGGGCTACATGGTGGGTTGAGAGGCAGCTTTTCAATTGAGGAGTGGCAGAATTGACAGATAGGAGTTTATGTGGCTGGATTTCTGTTCACTAATGTTTTACCATTCAACCTAAAGAAGTCTTCATTTTCTATAACATACCCAGCTTTCTTCTATATTCTGTTTCCTGGTACATTATAAATAACAAATGCTCTCCCTCTTTCTCTCCCTCAAAACTCAGTATAGTAGATGTGGAGGACCCATTTCCCTAATTCATTGCTTCAGTGCTTTACTTTTTCCTCTCTCAGTCTAGAATGCTCTAATAGTCTTGCCCACACCCAATCAGAAGTGAGTGTGTTCAGATAATCTCCAAAGAAGAATTCCTTTGGTTTTAGTGAAGTAGGAAATTGGCAGCAGAGTCACTAAGGACTTAGGAATGGGGACATTAGGAGCTGTCATCAACTTCTGGCTTTTGCAATGAAGTTGCACATTGCTGAGTCTAAGCACAAAGAAAGTATCTCAGCTCACTGGAGTACCCCAGCAGAGTGGTAGGGTTCCAGTCTCAGCTCCACTTTGAGGGAAAGTATTTGACTCTGCTGATTCTCAATGTGCTTGCTGTGAAATGACAAAATAATAAAAATAAAATAAAATAAAAAGAAACTATTTGTCATGAGGGTAACAGGAGAAAGTGGTCCTGGCACACGAGTGGGCTTGCACTTCTCCAGCTGCACATCATGTGCCATGGACATGCCACCTACCTCCAGGCTAGCTTGGACAAAACCCTGGGAAGACTACAGTCTCCAGCTTCAATAGAAAGCAAGTGGGCACCCTGCACACACCCCTTCCCAGGGGCCCTGTGTTTGTGATCAGAGCTGTTCCTCTTCCCAAGAGCTGACCCAGGTCAGCCTGACCTTGGCAGGACTCCAGGCTTCTAGGGTTGACTGGTCACAGTCTTCTGTCTACGGTGAGCAAGTACAACCACTTAGCAGCCCTCATTTTCTTCCAGCCCATCCTGCCAGGAGGTCTTCCTACCACAACCCTTACTAGACTTGAAGTGCACAAGGTGAGGCTCATCTCCACCAGCCCACAGGATCCTATTAGCATCCTGGGGGTCTCCATTACACATGCATAAGAGCTATGGGGTGCTGCTAATGTGAAGCTTTGGAGAAAGCATCAGATGAGGGGTCAAAAACTCTAGTTCAAATGACTCTTCTGCCATGGACCCAGAGCAAGTGAATTTGCTTCTTTCTAGACCTCGTATAAGACTTTACACTTATAAAATGAGACTCCACTTCTGTCTTTCATCTTTCAGAAAAGCTATTTTTTAATGAAAGGGTATTATGCATACAGTATTGGATAAGGATCATAGATATATAACTCAGGGGTGAGCTCCCTTTCTAGAAATATCCAGATAGAAAACATTTTTGACTTTGTAGATCAATCCTTCTCCACTGCGACTACTCACTTCTGCATTGTGGTCGCAGGCCATGAGTGAATGGATGACCACAGCTCATTCCAATAGCACTTGGTTTGCAACAACAGGCAGCTGGTCACATTTTACCTGGCAGCCATAGTTCACTAACTGCTACAGACTGCATATTTGTGCCTTCTCTACACCCAAATCACTGTTTCATTTTTTAATTAGTTAATTAAATTTGCCCTTTTTAGACAGCATTTCACTGCACAGTTTGGGCTGGCCTTGAACTCACTCTACAGCCCAGGCTGGCCTTGAGCTCACAGAGATCCTCCTTCTTCAGCTTCTCTGTGCTGATCACAGCTGTGCACCACCAAGCCCAGCCAAAATAATACATAGAGACCTTAGTCCTCAACACAACGGTGCTTGGAGAGGTTGCCTTTAGAAAGTAGCGGTGAATTTCTATTGTTTGTAAATTACCCTGTCAAGTGCATTTTGTTTTTAGCAGTCTCATATCTTTTCCTCTTTTTCTAAGGGCACCAATCCTATCCTGAAGGGCCCACCTCATCATGTATCCAACCATAGCTAGTTCTATGTGTGTCCATGTGGGAGAAAAAAAAAGGTTTCCCTCATACCTCTTTCATAGTGAGTGCTAATCCTATTAATAAATTCAGATCCATCTTTCAAAGACCTCACCTCCTACTACCATGAGCTTGTCAGTTAGGTTCCAGTGCATGAACTTTGAGGGGACACGCACATGGAGACTACAGCAGTGGCTGTCTATAAACCAAGAGGAAGACCTTCACCAAATAGCAAATGTGCAGGCTCCTTGTTCTCCTTCCAACCTCCAGAACTATGAGAACTAACTGCTTGTTGTCTAGGCCAACCGATCTATGGGATGCTATTATCTGAAACTTGCATATTCCCCACTCCTACTACACCACAGTGATTTGTCATGAAATGAGTTCACTTGCATGGCAACTAATGAGCTTAAGAAGTGAAAGTCTTTCACCAGCCCAAAATGGCCCTTCTTATTCACTGGGCTCAGTTTGCTTCTAATGGTCTTCCAACTGTTCTTATAGGCTTTGCAATTGCTTTCATCTCATCATTTTTCTTTTAATTCAAACATGTACCTGATATGATAGACACTGTCACTCAGGACAGTGGCTATCAAAGTTTTCTGAAACAGCAGATCTTTGTCTGGAAATAATACATGTTGGGACAGCTCAATATGTTTGGTGATAAAGAGCAGGGTTTTGGTTGCATTGGAGGCAAATACTCAAGAGCTCATCCCTCTCACCCTGTACCCTGGGGCAGAGTCATGAACTGTGTCTGTGTCTCTGAATTCAGTTTGGAAAGGACTATATGGAACATTCATTAGTTCTCCAAGTCAAACAAATAGTCAACCTCTAACTTGTCACAGATAACACATGTGCTCCTCCGTGGCTCCTAGGATGACAGTCAGGGACAGTGGTCTACAGTGGTCACAGTGGCAGACAGTTTAGTGGCACAGATAATGAGCTTATTTATTCATAAGCATGATGAAACTCCTTCTATAGACTCTCTGGAACAACTGGGGGAGTGGAGCTTTGCAGGAGACTTGGCCCTGAATCATCAGAAAGAAGCAAGAGCTAGCAGAAAATGGGAGATACACAAGGACCTGACCTCGTCTGTGCTCTCCCTGGGGGGCTGTCAATTCAAGTTCAGGAATATTCTTTAATATGACAAATATTCCTAAGAGAAGAAGATGCCTGTCTTAGTTTCTATTCCATTTCTTTATGGACCAAGCAGTGTCTTTAGGAGTCCAGACATGCTGTGGCTTTCTCCCTCCTCTAAGATTTCTATTGCTCCTGGAGAGGCGAGGTGAGGGGAAGGTTATGGCTGTGGAGCAATTATCCTAGGAGTCCTCATCCCTTGAAAGCCAGAATGGATGAACCAGAAGGTGCCCTGGGTTGGCATTTCCCTTTGCTTTCTGTGTGTGGCCTTATGATGGTTCTATATTAAAGTGTTGAATCTTCTCAGGTGGAGCCTCAGGCACCTGTGAAAAGGTGAGGCATGAGAGCATGACCAACTGGCAAGAGGGAGGAGAGAGGATCCTCACTGCTAAGGGGAAATTAGGGTCATACCAAAGAGTTCTGGTCCTGTGGCTTTACATCCCTGCTGGGATCCCAATGGCCTGCTGAAGTTCACACCAATGTATTAAGGGAAACACTCTTTGTATAAATTTATTGTCAGAATTTCTGTCCCATCCAAATAAAAAAGTAGGAAAGAAGATCCTCTCTCATTCTCCACAATCATCTTCAACTTGGCATTATCTCATCTATTTTACTCTCCCCAAGAATATGTTGCAACAGCCAGAAACAATTTTGCTTCCCAAAACTAAGGGAAGTGGCAAGGGGCTACTCGCATCTGGTGAGCAGAGGTGAGCAGAGGCCAGGCATGCTGCTAGCACACCCTGCAGTGCACAGGACACCTCCCCCAGCAAAGAACTATCTGGCCCAAACATCAGTGAGTTTGAAAAATTCACCCTAGAGTCTGTGACATGTATGATTTAGACAGGGGCTACATCTGTGAACACCCTGAAACAGTGACAAATGATGATACTCTGCTCTTTTTTGGAAGAGTTGTGACAAGAAAAGGCCTCAGATGCCCATTCTCTAGAGTTGGAGTCCAGAGAGCTTGTTGATTATGAGCAAAAGAAATGTGGCCCTGGTCTTTAGAAAAAGCATCCCCCCCCCCATCACCTTTTGAAGAAATGTGTCCATCGCTGGGACTTCATTACCCAAGTTCTTGCTGTTTCTGGCTCTCCACACTCTACTGCTTTGGATTCTGAATGAATCGTATCAGCCCTGTGGGGACCAGCCCATGGGCAAATCACTAGAAGATCAAACCCTGGGTACCGAATATGCCTGTCCCCAGCTGCCCCCGTTGTTGGCTACAAACAGAGCAGATCTGGCTTTGGGTGGTATCATTCCATGTCCTCAACCAGAGACACTGAGATAATAACTTTCCAAATATTGTCTTACGAGATGCTTATCACTGTAAAACAATATTTTGTCACCAAGCAGTGAGCAACCTGTGGTGTCATCTTGCAGAAACACATAGGTTGGTGGGGGGAGGTCAGGTCATCGCCCAGGGTGGGGAAGTAGGAGGAGCTGGTGATCTCTGAAGGGACCCCAAATAGAGTTGTGAGGATTAAATGAACGACTCACATGTAAATCACTGTGAACACTGCCTGGCAGGAAATGAAGTCACCATCACTGTGGTTTGAGTATCAAGTGTGATAATAATGTGGTCCCCAGGACTCATGAGATGCCACTGCTGTATGCCACATCCAGGCAGGCAGACACCACTGTCTCCAAGGGCTTACAATTTAGAGCAGAAGATGAATTTTGAGCAATAGTTTAAGAGCCTAATTGCAGGCTGTGCTAATGGCTACACAAATGATCATTACTGCAGAAAATGCAAAAGGAAAGCAGAATGATGAGAGAGCCATAAGCTGTTTTAGACACCATGCCCAGGAGAGGCCTTGGTATTGGCTGCTGCTGGAGCAGAGAGGTGGAGGGAAAGGCAGGGCATGTGTGTTGAAGATGAGTGAGACAGGCGCATGAAGCCCCAGGCAGGAGCAAGAGCAGTGTGCCTAGAGGGAAGCAGGGTGGAGGGCTGCTGTCCTCAGATGGGAGGGAGGGCCCAGGCCTGAGTGGTCTCCTGAGCCATGAGGAATACTTTTTACTTTCTTCTGGACATGTAGGGTCCTAGGCTGCTATAACAAAGTGTCACAACCTGGCTAGCTTAACGCAACAGAAATTTCTTCTCTCCCAGTTCTAGAGACACAAGTCCTATCTCAAGTGGCAGCAAGCTCAAAGTGTCCACTGAACTGTAGGATGGCTACTGCCTAGCATGTGCCCAGTGGTGGCCATCAGTGGAAAAAACTCGACCAGCAGCTGCCCAACTCCAGTCTGTCTTATTGTCACATGGTGCTCTGTGTGCTTGTGCCTTCGAAGGACACCTGTCATGTTGAACAAAAGGCCCAGCCTAGTCCCCTACTCCAGTATGACCTAATCTAAACTAATTATAGCTGAAATGACCCTATTTCCAAACAAGGTCATACTTCAAGGTACTGGTTAGGACTTCCAGCTGTCTTTGGAGGGACACAATTAAGTCCATTAGACAAGGCAGCACAGGAGGCCAGGGAAGAGTTTTGAGCAGGTCATGACACAAGACGATTTAGATTGTAAGAACATCAGTGCACTGATAGACGCAAAAGTCTCCAGAAAATCAAGATGGAAGCCAGAAGAGCACCTGGCGGTTCTTGTGGCGTCTGAGTAGGCCAATGTCCACTTGGACCAGGAAGGACCAGGAAGAGCCAGTGAGTGGGAGATGGCTTCTAGATGTATGGTGAAGGAGAGCTGGGAGAATTAGCAATGGATTAGATGTCACGTGTGAAGGAAAGATATACTTATTTGCACAGTGGTTTGTCTTTTTGACCTAACTACTTGGTATAGTTATGTGACAATTTCCTGAGACAGTGGCCAAAGAAAAGAGCAAGTTCACAGTCAGATGTGGAATCGTAACTCCACAGTCCTATTCAGCACAAGTTTGAGCTGCCTTTTTAGACATGCGAGTGGACACACTTCACAGAATGGTGACCGTTCCAACTCAGCCCAGCCAAGTCCAACCTGCTGTCTCCCAGCTCAAGTCTGCTGTTTCCAGTTTCCACATCTCAGTTCATGGTCCTATTCCCTGCCCAGATGCCCAATCGGGAATTCTAGGAGCATCCTAGTCTCCAACGTAGCTCCAGGCCTTGGGGAATTCTGCTGTGACAGCAGGCTCAGCTCTACCCAAGGGGCTCCACCTCCAGTATCCCCACCCCAGCCCCTTTGCCTTCTGCCCAGATGGCCACAGTAGCTTCCTTACTGCTTTCCCTGACCCCAGTCTTACTTTTTCTCAGTCACACCATCCTGTAGACTGGGGGATATAATGAGGGCATTTCAAGTTATCTTCCTCTTGCTTGGAGGAAATCCAGTAGGTAGTGTTTCACACTGTCACGGGATTGCGAAGGCATTCTTCTGTGACCACATTTGTAGTACAAAAGTTCTAGACCTAACGTGTTAAGGTACCCGAGTCAAACCCTGATTCCTGGCTTCTTGGCTGAGTGCCCATGGCAGGGGGTCCATAGAATGCTTTGTGCCAACTGGCAAAGGGGACAATTTGGGGATCACAGGACAAGAGTCTTATGCTGCATCATGGTGGATGGGCCATACATGGTCACCCCAGGTATAAGTCATAAAACATCTCTAGGCATCAGACTCCTCAAGGGTAAGATAGAATAAGTAGACTGAGGGCCAGGGTTGAAATGAAGCCATGTGTGCCAACACACCTGTCGGGACACCTGATCTAGAGGGCTCGTCACTGATCTCAGCCAAAAAGCTGCAGGAAAGCCAGTGTCAGAAACTCTGCCAACTGCTCCCTGGATGTTCTTCGATCTGAAGAGCAATTTTGAGAAACTACAGTCATTTGAAGTCTTCCTTCATTATTAATTTTATAGAGTTATTTTGTAGCTCTAGCTTTTTTTTTTTTTTTTTTGGTAATTAGATGCTGTAAAAAATTTTTTTAGTGATTTTTCTCTTCCTTGTAATTAGAAATAGCGATTAGAGTATCTTTTATATTACATGGCATTTTTCCTTTAAACAATTGTATACATTTTGTATTCTTTGCTTTTCTCCATACAGACTTTAATGAGAATGGATTCATTGTGTACCATAATTTGCTATTATTATAGCGTGTCATGAAAATGAGTTATTTCCGTCACTGAAATATAATGCCCAGTGTAATGTATTTTTGCTGGTGGGTTTTTATTTTTTCTCTCTAGGGACAGGGGAAGTGTGTTTGCCAAGTTTGGAACCCACTTGAACCTGAAAAGCTGGTAAATTGCAGAGCAGGCTGGGGCTTTCTGGAGTCGGAAATTTCCCTCCTGTTTCTCTGAGATACAGCGGGTACTGTGTGAGGTGTGGAGAGGTGGTTGGCCACCCACTGATAAACACATACACGTGGTTCTAAAGATAGGGCTCTTGGCAAGTGGCATCTGTTCAAGACAGGCCCGGGAAAACCAAAAGCTGACTGATTCTTGAGAAGAGCTGAGGTTGGGGTGATGGCTCAGGGGCAGAGCATGGTACCTAGCATACACAAGGCCCTGGGTACAACCCTAAGCACACACATCTATGCACATGCACACCAACCCCCCACCCCACCATGCATGAAGGCATAAAGAGGCTGTGTCAAGGCTGAGGTTTGATAGAGAATCAAAGGTATGCTGGGAAATGTGCCGATGCTTCTCTGTGCTGTCAAGGGCAGCCCCTGCCTGTACAGAGAACACCCTGCATTCAGCTTCCTGTGGCACAGGTCGGCCTATACACAGACCATTCCAGAGAACTTCAGGCTGGCTGTGTGCTGCATCTGAGCCATCCTTCCAGATACTGGTGGCAGCCACATCAAGGAAAGGGAAGGGCATTCACCTACAGTGCAGAGTGAGCTGGATGTCCAGTGGCTGGGCTGTTGCCAGAACAGGAGTCTTCACCTCCACCCACCAACCAGAACATGCTCCACAAAAGTCCCTTCCAGAGTAAAAGAAAGAATGTGGACAATATGTCCAAATACAAAGAAGGTGGGTGCTAAGAAGAATGTATGCAGAGTGTTAATTGTTGAATCTGTCCTAACGATTTGATTTGAAAC
>NDGN011509327.1:281-11075 GCA_002564285.1 Tympanoctomys barrerae
GAAACTGTCATACCAATTTGATTTGAAACTGTCTCATTGCTATATGTCTCTCAATAAAATTATAGAAAAAAAGAATGTGAGTCTAGTTGTAAGCTGCTCTCAGAGGATAGTTTACAAGAAGTCATAAAGTCACCACTGAGTTCTACGTGGCCCCTTTTTTTCAGCATCTAATATAGCACAGGCAGCGATCTTGATAATGGTTGTCACCAGGCTTCTGGCCTTCCCACACTTTTATATTAACTTTCTTTCAGAAAATGATCTTCATTCTATCATTAGCATAGCATTTTACTAATATGACTCTTGGCCATAAGTATTAACTACTCTTTGCTTTCATAGAACTTGCCTACTTTTCAAAAGTTTTAACACTGTCTAATCATTGGTGAGTGACTTCACATCTACAGCTCTATTCTCATTTTTTCTTTCCTGTGCTGGTGATTGAATACAAGACCTGTTATATGCTAGACAAATACTCTACCACTGAGCTACAACCACAACCCCTGTTGCTGATATTTTTAAAATACTGTTTTATAATGATTGAATCATTCTTTGAACTTGAGAAAATCGTAGCTAAAAAATTACCAGGTGAATCTTTCACTTAGTCATTCTGTGAAGTATTAATTTTAGTCAATTAAAAATGCATATACACACAACTTATTGTAGTAAATTTTAGGGCTTATTTAATAGCTTTATTTTCTCTATTGAATTTTTACAAATCAATATTTTATTAATACTTGTATGTAGTACACAATATTTAGATTATTTTGTGGGGCATTGGTTCATGCACATAATATATTCATTAATTCTTTTTAAATCCCCTTTCCCTACCCCCATTTTTGTCCTCTTACTCTACATACTTTCAGTATATAATATTTCCATTATTTGTGTACAACTGGTACACATCTCTGATGTATCTTAGTTACTTTTTCATCCCCTGACCTTCCCTCGGTTCCTCCTCCATCCAGCTCTTGATCCTCTTCCCCTTTGACATTGATTTATCAAAGAAGGGAAAGATTTATCTACCTATTTCTAATATCTTTTATTTTGCTTTTTATTTATACATACTTTTTTTATCCTATAAGAGAAGCTATGAAATATTTAAGTGTGCATGTCTAATTTACTTAAATTAAAATTATGGTTTCAAGGTATATCCATTGTCCTACAAATGACTCAAAGTTTTTCCTTCCTTATGGCAGAAGAATCCTTCTTCATATATATCTGTTCATCTGTTGATGGACACACATAGGCCACTTCCATGATGTAACCACTATGAAATGTGCTGCTCTAAACATGAGTACAATTGTAGTAAACAAAGACAAAATGAATTTGCCTTTATGTGTTCATGTGCATAAGAAATAAAAAAGTTTGAAAATCCCCCTTTTTCAAAAATCACAATTTTACTTAAAAGTGCTAGGTATTTTGAAGCAGTTGTCAGAACATTCCAATCAACTCAGGGAGTGTTGAATCCTCAAAATTTTTTAAAGAAAATAACAAATATTTATTTAACACCTACTAAGTGCTAATTCCTGTGTTATATGCTGGTGATACAAGTGAGAACAAGATAAATATGGTCCCTATCCTCGAGGAGCTTGTAGTCTAGGGAAGAAACTGGAAGGATAAGTAGACAATTTTCCCTGAGAGTGAGCACCGCTGTCCTGTAGGAAGTGGGCTCTTCAGGAGCAGATAGGAGGCGGCCTCATCCAAATGTGAAAGGCTGCATGTGAGAAAGCCTGCCGAGCCAAATGAAATCCCCAGGATGAATGGAAATTACTGGAGTCAAGTGTACCAGGAAGAAGAGTCAAGAAAGCATTTCTGAAACCAAGAATACCCAAGACCCCAAGAGGACAAGGCATCCTTCAGAGTGTAGCCTAAAGTAAGGAATGAGAGGAGGAAGGTAGTGAACAATGAGACAGAAGGTTGCAGATCCATCACACAGGCCCTTGTAAACATTGCTCATGCAGTATTCAAAGCAATATCCCCAGGATTTCAGAAAAGAATAAAAATGGAATAAGGCCAAAAGAGGAAAATCAATTAGGAAGAAGTTTCCACAAGTCAGGTAATACATGATGAAGGCCAAAACTAAGATGATGACAATAGAGACACAAAGATGCACAGATTTAAGATGTATTAGGAGACAGGTAGTTGTCAACAAGATTTGATAGTTGATCTTTTAACTGTAAAGGAAATGAAGAGGATAGAGTTGGCATACACTCAGAAGGCATGAAGGAATGAACATGTCACACTTGAGTAAAATACTTATGCCATTTCAATATGCTATAAATTCTGAAACACTTGGGTCTGTCAGACATAGAATATAATTCAGCAAATATTAACAACTAATATTTGTACATAACAGGGGTTAAGCATCCCTAATTTGAAAATTCAAAAGCTGAAATGCTCCAAAAGCTGAGACTTTTTGAACCCCAACCTGGTGCCACGAGAGAGAAATTCCACACCTAACTTCCTGTGATTGGTCTCTGTGAAAATATAGCTGCACAAAAATATTTTATAGAGTCTGTGAAATAAATCAGCAGACTCTCTCTGGCAAGCTCAGGGATCAGGGTTTGATCCCCAGTCTGGCATGCATGCCAGTCCTGCCCTTGGCCGTGATGAGCCAGTGACTGAGTCTAGGTGTCATGGTGCACACCTATAATCCCAACACTGGGGAGCCTGGAAACAGGCAGATCACTACAAGTCTGAGCTGCACAGTAAGACCCTATACCAAATACATAAAAATGAAAAAAGTATTTACAACAGTACCTTATGGATCTTTGTATAAGATATAGATGCAACATAAATGAATTTTATGTTTAGACTTGGGTTTCACCCACAGGAGTTTTGGTTATTTTTATGAAAATATTACCAAAGCTGAAAATGTCTATCTGAAATCCAAAACATTTATGGTCCCAACCAATTTGGAGAAGGGATAATCATCTTGAATAGCAAAATTCTCTCATCTAACCTGACAGTCTTCTTTGTAAAAGAGTATAATAAGCAAAGTATCCAAAGGATTACTGAAGAAATAATAACTGCCCCTATTGCTAAAATAACATTTGAGCTATGGTTCTTTGCATTTTCTCTTGGGATCTGTGACCCTTCAAAATACAGTGGGAGGAATAACAAAGCTAAGATAGTATGTTGAGAAGGCATTTTAAGATAATTTTGAAAGCAAATGTGTTTGTTTTTTTATGTAAGAAACTGAATCCCTGGTTCTCAGTCCTGCATACTAAATGCATGATCTGCCACTTAGCCATACACTAAGCCCCATTTTGATTTCAACAATGACAAATAAAGTGCATTTTATGTTACAAATTGATAAATTAACATTGTCTGTTCAAATAGACCAACATATTGCTATTCCATAATATGAATTTTAAGTGTGTAGCACTTGGTAGCCTAATATGAAAGGAGGCCAATAAATATTTGCTCTTTCCCAGAAGCAAAATAAGTACATTTGAAATTAGAGAAATTTCCATCTGCAGTGTTCCTTTTTTCTTTAACATAAAAATGACTTCTACTTTTCAAAACAAAAGCTTCATCTTTTTTTAATTGATTCTTATTATTACTAATTTATCACCTAGAGATCATTATAAGCAGAGGCATAAAGATGAAAATAGACTTGGTGAGGGAAAAACCAATAACACTGAAATGGTGTTCTGAGAAATGAAGCATTTCTGGAGGAAAAAATCACTCCTGCCATCAGCATCTGAATGTATAAACTGAAAGTTTTAAATTTGCAATGTGCATCCTCTATCCTGTTGTCTCTGGTACCGTTTATTTGGAAGCAGAGTCCAAGGAGGCACCAATTACATTCTTTGAGTATCCTCTTTCTTAATGTCCCCATAGCTACTTAAAAGATGCTTGTGGATGCATTTGTTAATTCAGAAAGCATTTGCTAGCAGCCACAACATTCACAGCACACCCATCAACATTCACTGCAAGGAAAATGTGGTACATCTTAGGGTAAACCTCTATGATAGAAGTTTCGCTTAACCTACTTACTAATGACAACAGAGAGGCTTTTCAAGTTGATTTATATTAGCACTTGGTGTTTACAACTTTAAACATTCTGTAGCTTTCAGGGATAAGACAGGCACCATGCGCATGGCCAAAAACATGGCAAGCGCTGATGAAATGCAACACACACTGTGATTGGGAATTTCATATTGCCCACTGACAGCTTCCCCAGGTCTACTGGGCATTAAGATACTCATCTGGAAGTTTTTTCTCCAAGTGATTGAATCACAACAAGCTCAGGGAGACAGGTGGCTTCCTAATCTCAACTCAATTTAGATCCATATAACAATGAATTTCACCAATACTGACAGCTGCTGCTTTAGCTCAAGTGGTAAACTCAGGCTCCTACTCAAGCACATCTCAGTTTACATACGACCTATGAGGAAACATGCTGAGAGCTCCTAGGATTTTTTTTTTTTTTTTGGTGGAGGAGAACTTTTGAAAGTCTACTGTGGCATGTAGGTGTTCCTTTTTCCTCTTCTCCTTCCTCCTCTCCCTTCTTTTTCCTCCTCTTCCTCCTCCTCTTTCTTCTCTTTCCCTTCCTTTTTTTCCTACTTCTTTAATTTGTTTCTCTCATCATGTCACCCCTAAAATATTGATAAAATGAAACCAACTTAATTATTTTAGAAAGAGGATGTGCACTGCCACACTAGTTTCTGTAGGAAAAGGAAGCTGTAGGAACACTCTTCCAAGAGCACACATAGGTACTAGGTATATGTCACTTAATCTGGGAAGTGCTTCCTAAAGGGATTCCTGGGAATTGAATTTGTCTACGTGTGTATGTAGCAGTAGCTGAGGCTCAGAAAGCATCACTACTGTTGGCCAAGGAGCTTTTCATCTGAGACCTGAAGGGTCCAGGGCCAGTACAGAACTCTTACATGTATCTTCTCAGAAACAGAACACTTTTGTTGCTAGACACTATTTAATAATACATCAGAAGTCATCAATGTCAGAACGCAAAGGGTCTCAATTCGATCTCTTCCATTAGTTTTCTCTCATGTTCTGTACTTCAAAGTTCCTGTTGATCACATTATAGTAGTTTCATCAGTAAATCTCATCAATAAAACTATGCACTGAGTACAGTATTGTCAGAAGAATGAGAAACTCCTGTTTCCATCCCCTATTCAGTTTTTGTGGACCATACCTTTTCTTGACTTTTGTGCTAATTGTCTTTCCTTTCTTTCTCTTCTATATTTAGGAGGGTCTACAGGGTCTACAGGGTCTCACTAAGTAGATGGGACTGTCAGTGATTCTCTTGTTTCCAGCCTCCCAAGAGCTGGAATTACGGGTGTGCGCCACCACGCCTAGTCTCAATTGCCATCTCAGCATGGGTGGGGCCGCACTGCAGGCCAAGGAATCAAACTCCCAGCTCCTATGTCTGCCCAAACAGGCGCTTTGAATCTGCTGAGCTATTTGGCTGGCCCTAATTGTCTTTTCAATTTTTGAAATTATCCATTTTATTCAAATTCAAGCTCTTCATCCATTAAAAGAATAAAACCAGTGTCTACTGATGTTGAGTGTGGTCTATCTTCACTGATTTTTCAGCCCATGCTCTTTTGAGCTAATGCTTTCTTTTTCTATGTGAACTTTGGTTCCCCCATCACATCGCCATCTGCTCTGCCCCGTCTCCTCCTCTTTGTCTCCCTTTTTTCCTTTTTCCTCCTTCCTCTTCTTCATTTCCTGACACTGAAGTTTTTATGCTGAGCTACATTCTGTGCTCCCCCCTCAACATTTATTTTGGGATAGGGTCTCACTAAGTTGTTAAACTATTCAGGTTTGGTTTGAACCTGTCATACTACTGCCTCAGTTTCAAGAGTGCTGGGACTATAGATATTTATGATCATACTTTCTTGTTACTAGCATCTTGAAAAGAAATGTCATGTCTTGATTGCTCTGCATCTTTCTAGATTGGATTTCATTTTCTACATGTGGAAAGCCGGTTTTTCCAGCACCATTTGTTGAAGAGGCTATCTTTATTCCTGTGAACATGTTTGGACCCTTTATCAGAGATAAGGTGGCTGAGTGTGTTTGTAGTTGTGTCTGCACCATCTAAACTAATCTACTTGTCCATGGGTTTATTTATTTTCTTTTTGGCCAGTACTATGCTGATTTTATCATAGTAGCTTTGTGGTATAACTTCAAATCAGGGATTTCTATGACTATTGCCTTGCCTTTGTTGCCAAGGATTGCCTTTGCTTATTCTAGGTCACTTTTGTTTCCAAATGAATTTTAGGAATGGTTTCTCTGAATCTGTGAGGTATGCTAATGGTATTTTGATTTGGATTGTATTAAATCTGCATAACAGTTTTGGAAGTATGGCCATTTTCACCATGTTCCTATGTTCCATTTTCACCATTCTTCCTATCCATAAGCAAGGGATATTTATCCATTTTATGATATCCTCTTTGATTTACTTTTCAGAGTACTGTAAATTTCAATGTATAGATCTTTTACTTCCTTTGTTAGATCGATTCCTAAGTATTTAATTTTTGCAATGCTACTGTAGAGAGTGTGGGTTCCCTAATTTCTCTTTGGGAAAGTGATGTGACATTTAAATGGAGATGTTAAAACAGAAACTGGGTAGTCATGTATGGAATAAAAGGCAGAGGTCAGGGTAGACAGTCACAAATGCATGTGTAACAAAGGTAGCGAAGCAATTAAAGAGGGGGTGTAGAAAAAGATGTCCAGAAACACCCCATATTTAGTCAAGCAAAGATGGGAGAACCAACAAAACTGTTTCATTTTTTTTTCTTTCTGTATTTTAGGGAAGGGTCTACAGGGTGTTCAGGGTCTCACTACTAGATCTGGCTCATAATGATTCTCCTGTTCATAGCCTCCTAAGTGCTGAGATTACAGACACCACCATGCCCAGTCTCCATCATCAGTGCACCCCAAGGGAGGGGGGCCTGGCACTGCAGGCCTGGGGATCCCTAGCCCCTGTGCCTGTTTACAGGAGCTTTAATCCACTGAGCTATTTGACTGGCCCAACAAAACTATTTCAAAAGAAGGATCAAGAAAGAGATGGTATAGGGACAACTAAGAAGAATGGTAAAAAGAACAAGGTGCCATGGTGCCATACATGACAAAAAATGAAAAAAAAAAGTGTTTTGTGCAGGACAAAATGATCAACTTTCTTGAATATTGCTCAGAGATGAAAAAAAGTACAGAGATGAGATTGGTTAGATTATCAATGTGGAGACAGAAGCAAAAGAAGACAGAAATATACCCAGAAAAGATTGGAGTGAAACATAGAGTAGGTAATTGCAAACAACACTTTGAAGAATTTTGTGAAACAAAGCAGAAACAAAGCAGGAAACAGCAATGGAGAACAGCAATGAGTGAAGGGAGGGGCACTTTTGTCTTTGGGTGTTTTTTTTTTTCTTTTTCTTTTCATTTTTTGGTACCAGGAATTAAACTCAGGACCTCATGCTTGCCAGGTAGTTCCATGCTGCTGAGCTGTATCATAGTCCCTTGGTTTTGTTTTATAAAAGGAAAGATATTGCAACGCATTTATGGACTCATATGGATGCTCTAGGAGAAGGTATTTATGGTGCAGGAGATACCAGGGGGACATTTCAGGAACAAAATCTTTGGAAATGCTGAAATGTTTATCCAGCAAGCAAAGCACAATGTACACATTGCATATGCAATTGATCTAGTCTGAAATCCCAGCTCTTCCAATGAACTTAATAGAACCCTATGCAAACTGTTTAGCTTTCCAAACCTGAATTTTCTTCATGTGAAACAGGATATTACTATGTTTAGTCATGTGATCTATGATAATCTTTCAGTGAGAATTTATCTCAGTATATGTATGCAAGAATCTCATACAACGGATAATAGCCACCCAGAACTCCATAAGTGTGGAATCAAATTTGCAATTCTGTCACATGCAAATAATCAGTAGAGGATTTTTTTACTTGCCCTTGTCTTTTCAGGATACTTCTGTCATTCAACAGACTAGGTCTCGGAAAATGGCAAAGTATCATTAATTCAACACCTATTACAAGAAGATTATTTCATCTTTTTAGTATTCTGGTAGGAAGGAAGACCCAGCTCATGCCTACAACACCATTTTAGGTCCACAGAACCATGAAGCTACAAAGCTTATTAGAAAAGTACCTTTAAGTAGATGTGGTGGCACACATCTGTAATTCCAGCTACTGGGGTGGAGGTGGAAGATTTTGAGTTCAAAGCCAGCGTAGGCAAAATAAAGCATGAGCTTATCTTTAAAAAGTTAAGCTTTAAAAAGAGTTGTAATCTTCAGCATTAGCAGATCTGCAAATCTCAGAACAGTCTTTCTATAAGAACCAAAGCATTTTAAGTCAAGCTACTCTTCTACAGATCGCTACTCTGTTAATTTTTCTTTACAGAAAACAACATGCGAAGAAAATTCACCCAGGATCATTTGGAGGTTTTATTGATCTTTTCTTGACTTCTTGACCCAGGAGACACTCATACTTTAAATTGAGAAAAGTTAATGATATGTTTGCAACTCCTAAAACTCCTTAGATTTGGCATTTGAATATTTCCTTGCTGTGACAGTTAAACTACATTATCCAAACTTCTGGCTGTATCTGGGTAGGACATGGAAGTATGACCATGGGAGCTCTATGTATTTGCTGCCCTTCCTTGCTCATGTTGCTCTGTCTGCATTCTGGACGTCACAAGGGGAGCAGCTTTGCTCCACCACTGCCTTCACTTATGATGCTTCCATTCCAGAACCAGCTAACTTTGCCCTGAAACCTCCAGAACTGTGAGCCAGGTAAACTGTCCTCCTTAACTTGGACATGTTGGGTATTTTCTATCAGAGCCAGGAAAGCTGATCAATGCACAAAGCAGACAGGTGGTGATCTCTTTCATTTAGAAACTTTCTACTTGTCTAAGATGGAATCATGTTGTCTTCCTCTTCACTTCAGATTTTATTCTAATGTTGTATCAATGATTTTAGGTACAATTGTGTACCTGCCCTAGTGCCTGTCACATAGGTACACACAAATGAATATATGAAAAAGCCCTGTCATGGAGAGGAGAGGCTGTTTATCTGTAAGACGACATCATAAGCAAAAATCCTCTATAACTCTCCATCTCCCTGCTCTGCTATCTCCGTCAGAGAATGTTCCCACAATTAAGATAGCTAGTCTTGCTGAGTCTTTTTACTTATCTCACATAATCATATAATTGTTTAAACATTTCTCGAATCAACTTGTTTCTGTCAGTTCCTTTATGGCTGCTCCATCTAAGATACAGGGCACCCTCATCTGGACTGTGTGAAGCGCCTGTTAAATGAGCTCTTGTCTCCGGCTATGTTTATGTCCACTATAATTTCCAAGATATATTCAGAATTCTCATTTTAAAGTATAGATTAGGACGTGTGATTTCAATAATTAATGTAATCACTAGTTTAGGGAATATTCATTAAAGGCTTTCTTTTCTTATTAATATGTCACATTGTTGAAGTTTAATGGTGATCAAAACAAAACACAAATCAAGACTTAATTTTAAGAAAACATTAGTTCCAGCTGAGTACTGTGACACATGCCTGTAATTCTAGCTACTTAAAAGGGAAAGGCAGGGAGGATTATGAGTTTGAAGCCATTCAGGACAACTCCGTAAAATTCTGTAGGCCTAGCTGAGTTGTGCAGCTCTTGCCTCACATATGTGGGGCCCTGGGCTCCATTCCTTGTACAGTTGCATAAAAGAAAATAAAAAAGAAAATAATTAATCCTGATTTCTTTTTAGAAAGGCCATCATTGAATCAGCCATGATTAACTAACTACATTTCTAGGCAGACTCTTGATCACATCCTTTCGAAAGATACATGGGTTCAGATGCTGGATGGAATTGGGGAAGAGAGAATGAGGGAAATGAATATTTTTCACACTAAGTCCCCCTATAGAACATTTTGGCAGTCCACCGTAGACTTTCTCTATTGGAAAAGGTAACTGCAAACTCTTATCTTAAGAAATCAAGTTGAAACTATTTTTTAAATCTCTATCATTCTGAGAATATAACTTATGACTTCCTTCCATACTGTTGCAAATCCAAAGCTGATTGAAAAAACAAAAAACTACAACTTGTGAGTATCCTAAAGGCCACTTAGTGAATTCTGTGCAGAGGCAAGTGATCTTGTAGTTTGGTAAATCAGTACCCCTGCCTATGTTCCTCTAATTTTACTTAGTCTGAAAAGTATTTAGGTCCATTTCTCACTTAATAACAGAAAACAACATTCTTGTCTGTAAACTAAAGTACTTACATATTCATTAATCAACTGTTAGCAGACATTTGGGCAAATGAAACAAAAGGACACATGGAGAAAGCCTTTGGTTAGAAAGTGTTCTGCGCATTTTGCAAGTTTGCTTGGGTAAAACTGGACCACTAGAATGTCTAGTGTTTTCTGTGCACTGGGCTCATCCTGGCAGGATTGTTTTAACTTAGTTTTCCTTTAGTGTTAAGGCCTTGGGGTCTATTCAAGAGTTATACTTGAAGACATCACATGAAATTCACTTCTGCACTTACAGTAAAAGTGTGGTTGAGAGCATTGTCAATTACATCACCCATTGTGTGCTGTTAAATACCATATGAGAAAATACTTTCAAAATTAACTTTCAGAAATAAAACATGTTCCTTGTTCAACTGATATTTGGGCTCCTTTTCAATAATGTAAGCTGTATGAATTAGAACATTTTTTAAAAAATTTATTTATTTATATGTGTGTGTGTGTGTGTGTGTGTGTATGTATGTGGCCAGCTCAGCCCACCAGGGGGCGGGGCTGGCTGG
>NDGN011509339.1:595-13332 GCA_002564285.1 Tympanoctomys barrerae
TCTCTCTCTCTCTCTCTCTCTCTCTCTCTCTCTCTCTCTCTCTCTCTCTTTCTGTGTGTGTGTTTCTCTGTTGTTCTCTGTTTTTCTGTTTCTCTCTCTCTCTTTCTCCCTCTGCTTCTCTCTGTTTTTCTTTCCCTGTTTCTCTCTCTTTTTGTTTCTCTCTCGCTCTCTCTCTCCCTCTCTCTCTCTCTTTAATTCAGACATTTATAAAGTCTGAAAAACATTTTGTAAAGCATGACTATGTTCCTGTTGTGGAAAGAGAATAATCTACATTTCACTGGCAAGCTGATTTAGGCAAACTAATAAAAGAAACAACAAAATATTTACAGCATAAGCTAATAATACACTGAACTGCTCTCCTCTCCAAGGAACTCGTGTAAATCCTGCACAGACTCGTAGTTTGGCACGTTTTCTACTTCTCTTCCTGCATGATCCACATTCTTCCATCCCACACTTTTATCATCTTCTTTTATGTTCTATTTTAAGCTGAGGTCACTTTCTTCTACTGCCGTTGCTAACACCAAGGCAAGACTTTCCGCGAACTATGCCAGAGTTTGTTTCCTTCCATGTTGTATGCATAGGCGCTAGGACTGTGTACTAAATAAATATTTGACATCTAAACAGCCAAGTGTGCCCAGCTAAAGTGCTGAAGCTGATAGAGATGTGGTCGCTCTCTATGCAGTCTTCCTTCCTCTAGTATAGTCCCCATGTTGTATGAGCAGAAAGGCTTACATTATTTTTCCTTATGGTTAGAAAAATACTTCTGAAATGGACTCCACACTGAAAGGCAGGGCATCCCTGGGCTGCTGTCTGGTTGCTTTTATTGGATTCCTTAGGGTGCTTGGAGCGTAACTCTTGGGAGCCCTCATTCAGTGGAATATTTGAGAACAAGAAAGAAAGGTCAAAGACAGCCTAGCCAGGAGCTTCAGGACATGCACCACGCATGGTGGGGACAGATGCGTAGAGACAGAGGTGATGACTGGAGAGTGCCGGGAGCTGAATCCCCAGGGCCTTGTGGGCTGGGCAGAGCACCAGGTAACGGAGAGCACAAACCAGTTCAACACAAAGCTCCCTGCTGAATACAAAGTGCTTAAAGCTTGTAGTACCCCATCATGTAAGATTTCATGGAACGGGCATATTCTGGTATTGCTGATCAGCACAGACCTTCGTATCAAAATCTCTGAGGAGCTATTTATCTGAGACAATACATAACAATGACTAAAAGTGCATGAGCTTGATCGCCGTGCCTCGTTGTGAGGAGTTTATGCCAAGAACAAAGACACGCAAAATATCTGAAAGACAGTCGCTGCATGTGACCATTGAGTCATGAGCAAAAATCATAAAACATTGTGAAAAGCCCAAATATTTAATATTGGTCTTGATTATCTAAAGAATTACTTAGGTCTGTATAACAGGAGAGAATATAACTAGTTACAAATCATATCATGGGATACACAGTCCCCAAATGACCTGATATTGGTATGACTGGAGGCGGAAAAAGCCTTGCTCTTCATAATGTAAAAGGCATACACACATAGATAGATAGATCACTATCTATAGATAGATACATAGATAGCCACATAGATATCATCAACAAAGATGCAGAATATTTGTAGCATTACAATTTCATCATAGGGAAAAATTATGGAAAAGAGCTTTAGAAGTTCCTTTGTAAAGTGATAATGAGCAAAGGGCTGAGAAATACAGCCTCAGGTACTTACTGATGAGGAACGCATCCCTTATAAATAATTACAACAGCCACGGTAAGCACTGGTGCTATGGTAACAATAGCTAATCAAAGGGGGCCAATGTTCTGTGCTTCCGGGAAAAATGTGGTTTAATTCGCATGGTTATTCCCACTTTGTAAGCAAGGGAATGGAAATTTAGAATGACTATTATTTCCCCAGATGAGGAAACTGATGATCAAAAACGAGCTAAGAAATTTATCTGATGTAACCTAACAAGATGAGATTCAGACTCTGGTCTAGGCCCAGCTCACAGACTGTCAGCTGCAAGACAGGCTTATATGTACAATTGCACATAGACGCACAAGTGCACCTGCACATACATAAATGAATGAAAATATAGGAACCAGTACAAGCTATGTGAATTTGAGCATTTATTTGGCCTCTCCATCTCCAGATGTCCTGCACGGTACATGTATTATTTTAATAATAAAAAGAACAGTAAATACTTTACAAATAATAAATCTTGCCCTGGAGAAGGAGACAGTGACGTGAAATTCAATAGCTATAGCATAGCTGGCATTAACTCTCCTACATGTATTCCTTAGGCAAGTTCCCCAAGCTGTGTTTGAGACTCAGCTAATAAATACACGGGATAGCACCTCTAAGAAATTGATTGTGAAGGCTGTCAAAGAGCTACAGAATGGTAAACCGCACTGCCCTGTGGGGTCCTGGAGGTGACTCGTGCCACAGCTTCAAGCTTGGCATCCCCGGGAAGACAGGGCACGACAGTGACCTCATTGCCAGGTATTACGCTGTCACCAACCTACAAAAGTGGCCCCCAAGCTGCTAATTCTCCCAGTCAGCCTGCTGCATTCTCCTCTTCCCTTTCTTTTTCTTTCTAGTCTTTGCTTTCAACTCACCGTTTTGAGGCAAAGAGCCTAAGAGATTTTTTTTAAAGTTAACCTCCAGGTTCCTATTAATTGAAATTTTCCTTTTCTGCTTGCTGTAAAGCTTGCTAGAAATATTCTATGCTCAGAACTTATTAGTAGGGAAGATAACGCATTCTGCAGCCTTCCTATAGAATTCAGAGCAGGCCGGCACCTGCCTTGTTTGATTAATAAGAAGGTAAAGGTTTTATCCAAGCACATGTCTCTCCTTGCCTTCTCCTCTTCCATCTTGAGGAATCACTGGAGCCAGACGGGCCCAGGACAACACTGCAGGGAGAGACACATGCCCTCCCAGGACCTCCACTTGCACGGCCCCCGCCCACACTCTGGCGGGGCGCACGCTCTCCCAGGACCTCCATGCTGCGTGGCTCTTGTGGGGTGGATGGAAGGAATGACTGACAAACACTTTTAAAAATAGAAGGCAATTGTTCCTCCATGCCAAGCCATCACTCAACACCACAGACAGGCCTGCAGGGACCACGGAATAGCTGCAGCTTACGAATTTAACACACTGAAGAAATGGGAAATTACTGAGAACTCATCAAGTGTCAGGGTGGCAGCAGAATCTGGAAAATATTGACCAGCCACCCCACACAAGTGATGCTTCTCCATGCCAAGAAGGGAGGCTGAGCGTCCCCTCACCTTCCTACACAGTGTAGCTTTGCAGTTTTCTATGGACAAGGGCTCTGCTGCAGAGCCAATTCCACCTCACAAAGCTGTGCACCATCAGAGCCCAGCTGCTTTCCTCCCTGTACCTGACCTGAACGGGCATCATCATCTTGGGTGCAAATGTGCATCTGGCCCTGCAGGCGGCTGGCACTGCGCTGAGCCCTGGATCTACAAGGCCTGCTCAGCTCACCGCCAGCAAGCACACTGGTGTATATCAGCTTCCATATGATAGCTGCAGAAACTAAGGATCAGGAAGGTGAAACTGCTGGAGGTAAGAGAGTTTGCAAGAGAAAGAGGCACAGTTGGTGCCCAGGCTGGAGGCTCCACGCTCTGCGCTTGTTCTGCAGGTCTGCAGGTCTCCGGGATCATCCGGCCCAGCCAGCACACCTGGTAGCCTCATTGCGCATATTCTAACCCTATCTTACCACCTTTCTGTCTCTACGATGTGGCCATGGGACTCAAGGAGTGGAGGTTGGAGAAGATTTTTCTTCTCCAGAGGAGTAGCAGCTTCAAGGTTTGAAAAAAAATCTATGGCCACCACATCTATCATATTGAGTAAAAGAAAAAATATGAATGATCCACTTGGCATAGAAGAAGAAATGCAGCAAGAAAGGAGACAAAAAAGCAAAAAGAAGAGGTTTTCATGAGGACTGAGTTAGCTACAATCAGACAAGGACCCTACATATCCTTTTGCATGACAGGCAGTGCTTGTGCACACACTCTTGTGGGTTTAGGAAGACCTGGGCCGCACCCAAGGGGAACAGGGCCAGACTTAAATCAAATCAAAGTTGTCTTTTGTGCTGTATTTTTATTGTTTAGATTTTAAGGGTCTAGATCTGTGAAGCGAGACCCAGGCCCATTTCTCAGAGTAGGCTCAGGAGGTGAGAATAACTACCACAGAAAGGAAAGGAGCAACAGAAAATTGTGTGGGCTCCAAAATTTCACTCCTTTTGACATAGTTTTTTAAAACTTAGAAGGTGGTAGCTGTGTGTGCCTTCTCCTTTAGGCTTGTTTGTATTGTTCTTGACCAAAGAGCATGATATTCACATTACCATGCTCCTGTCATAATTTAATATTTAGGGAACATATTTGCCATTTATTCCAGTCCAAGAGAATGATTATTCATGGCTAACAGCCATTGAGTATCTAGTGCACACTGTTCAGTGTAATAAATGTTTCGCATCATGACATGACTTACTCTTCCAGTAACCTTTTGGGTACAAGTAATCATCACCCTTACTTGTTTTGGTCATCACTTCTGGGAGAAAAATCTTAATGGCCGCAGCATAAAGAAGCAAAGGTTTAACCTAACTCACAGGTTAGAGGCTTCAGTGGATGGGCAGCTGGTGCCAAGAGACAGAATATGGTGGGAGAGGATCTCGGGGCAGCACAGCTCACTCTGCCCGGCCTGGAGACAGCAGAGGAGGGGCCCCGGAATGAAGGCTGGGGCAGCTGTGACCCCAAAGTCACGCTTCTCTCAGGCACGCTCGGGAGCATGCTTGGCTAATGCACGGGGCACCTTAAAGTAAGCAGGCTGCCGAGCAAGATGAAGCGTCACCCCACTTTGCTGAGAAATGAACTTCAGAGACTACAAGTATCGTACTCAGGACTGAGCACTAGGAACAGGACTGGGTCTGCCCAGCTACACAACCCATATTCTCAACAAATTGATAAGTGAGTGGATTTCTGAGTTTATTATTCTAGTGTCTGCTAAATAGATGTCAATAGAACACATATTTACTCTGAAATAAATATCTATTCCATGTCATTATGGAAAATAATTTATAATAACTAAAACTATAACATAAAATATATAACAGTGAACAAAATTGTAATTCATTATGAACTTAATTTTTAAAACCTATAGGATCTTTGCAAAAGCTCTGCAAAGCTTCTTCAATGATCTCAATGTAGTAAAAGTGAAGAAAAGCTTTATAGAAGAAAATGACTCAGCTTTAAAAAGATGAAGCTCTTTCCAAATTAATGGACAGGCTTGATGCATTTCTGATCAACAGTCCAGGAAGAGTATTTAGAAAGAAGATAAAACAAAGGCCCAGGAGTTAACATGCTTGGACAAACTAAAATGAATTTAAAATTTTGCCTCAAAGAATCAGGCAAAACATATGCTCCTCTCCTAGTTGCTTGACATTCATACTTACGTAGACTCTCAACGTGTCTACTTTCTTTACTGTGCATACGAGTTATGATAGCACCCACTATTATGAATTACTGTGCACAGTAATAAATTTTGTTGTGAACTTATAAGCAGATTTTCTCTGGTGGTTTATGTAAAATAGTGCTTTAGACCAACAGTGCCAGGCCAGGGCTCAGTGGTTGCTGCCACTATTTCTGCAGCCTAAAGCTACATGTGGCAGAGTTAGCAAGCAGTGAGGAAGGCCCGCGTCTCATGGAGAGGCAAAGTCATGAGGCTGGAGACAACAAGCTAAATAGACAGGAAACCGAGGTACTCCTCAATCCTGGAGGACAAATAAGACTAGGTCGAGTGACCGAGTTTGTAGAGACCAAGCTCCAGGACAGCGTGCACAAGGAGGCCTCTTCAAGGAGTGAGGAGAGGCGGAGAGCAGCCTCAGGAAGGCCTGGGGGGAGCTTCCCATGGAGGAGAAGCAAACCCCAAGGCCTGAGGGAGTAGGCAGCTACAGTGAGCAACACTTCGGAAGAAAACACAGAAGATGTAGGCTGGTAAATGAGGCAGGAGCCAGGTGGTGGAAGCTCCCGAGAGACAGACAGGAGCTTGAGGATGGGAGATCAGGCCACCCCTCACACTGCACCACATGACAAGATGCGTCTCACGAGCAGCAAAGGCTAACATGAAAAGGGCTACAGGAAAATGTCATGAGTTGTCTTGATTACATTCTCTCATTGGAGAGGCAAAACACCTGAGGCCCAGAACAAAGGAAGGAAAGGTTGATTACCTCATATTTTGTGGAGTTTTCAGTCCCTGTTTGGCTGGCTCCAAGACAGAGTGGCACATGGAAGAGGGTAGCAGTTTATGGTGGCAGAAAGCAGCAAAAGCAGCAAAAACAGAAGGGAGGGGCAGTGGAGAGCAAGCCTCCTTCCCTACCTTACGTTATGCCCATGGATCATTCACAGCCCCTAGAAGTCTGCCCCACGACTGCGTGAGGCTTTGGGGCAACATCTAGACACACAGCATAACATGATTCTTCATCTGGTCCTAGACTAATGAGAACCTTCACAAGCCTAACTTTATAGGCAGAAATCATAGAGACACAGATACATACATATGAGTATGGGACAACTCACTGTTCTCCAGCAATGAAAATCATCAGGAATAAGTCAACTTTTGACAAGAAAGTTTAAAACCATACAACAAAGCTCTGCAGAACATGAGTAATTTATTTAACAAAGTGTGAAAAGTTTTTAATAATTTATGAGACTGAAAATATAAAAATATGAAAATTCTATTAGAAATACAGAAATGAAAAACATAAAGACACCTACTAATAAGTAAATGGAAACATCACAAAAAAGGAAACAATGCTACCATGAGCATAGAAAATGTTGTTGCTAGTAGTTAAAGAAATGCAAAAGTTAAAAAGCAAACAACTGCCAGATGATTAAATTCAAAAATTCAATAAAAATTATAAATTCAGTGTTGATGAGTGTCAATTATGCTGCCCAACGGAATGTGCATCCCATCAAGCGTTCTAGAGATTGGAAATGAGTGTGAACTGGAATGCAAAATGGAAATGCAAATTAGCAGAGCCTTCGTGGAGGCTGGAAACACTAGAGCCCGGAGATTTTTAACCCATCAATTACATTCTGGAAACTTAGATTTATGAGTGATGGAAGCCCTTGGCCAACACTTGTTCACAAAGAAACTGATCCTGTTGCACACTATTAAGCAAACAAAGCAGAGCATAGAACCATGGGCTGAATGAACACAGCTATGTAAAAGTGAAAGAATAGGGGCAAAAGAGACGTCACCCCTGCCTTGAAGTGCCAACTAGTGCAGCAATTTTTGTCTCTTTATATTGTTTTAACATTTCGCCATTTTGAAAAAGAGTGTGCACCTTACATTTCATATACAGAAAATACTGTTTAGTCAAACAGTGTTGTGTATCCTAGAATCTCTGGCACTCTAACATTTTCCAACTCTTCCTTTCCTGTTATCATCTTGTTATATCACTTCTTTGATCTCTCTTATTCTTTATCTGACAGCCTCTACCAAACAAATATAAATCATAACACAAACACCTTTTCTGTGCCACACCAGAAGAACTACTATGTAACTAGATATACATATTTACATGTCCTACAAAGAATTCTATAACACTGACAGAATACGTAGGCTAAAATAATTACGGTGGTGTATTTTGAAGAGGCTGGTGTCTACACAGACATAGATACAGACACCATTATTTTCCACTCTGACCAGGAGTATGTAGCCTCCTCGTGAGCGTAGAGCCAGGGAACAAGCACATAACAAAGCATTCTGAAGACCAATCAGCAGGATGACAGTGTGCCAGGCACTGGTGCTTCCATCCGTGACCTCAGCTGGCAAGGACATGCTCACTTACCCCACACCGAAGAGTCTCAGAAGACGCACACATGGCCTGTCTTTGTGGAGCAGCCAGAATTGTGCACTCCCTGGAGACTTCGTCCTCCCCAAGAAGATGCTGTCTCTAAGTTCACCTTGGTTCACCTGAAACAGCTTCCTGCCTCCAGGAAACACAGGACAGTGTTCCAGGATGGGGGCAAGTGAATGAGCCAGGCGAATTCCTGGATGTCCAGACCCTCCTGGGTCTCAAGGCTGCCGAGCTGGTCTTTCAGGTTGTGCAGTAAGGAATGAGATAGTTTTCAGCCAAGAAAGCTGATCTGCCTGGATCTACTAATTCCGCTGTGGCCTGAAGAGATCGGGCGCCATTCGGGGTCATCTCAGCGGAGCGCCTGGCAGGCAAGTGTCTTCTGCAGGCAGAGGCTCTGCCTGGCTGCTGGAAACTACCTGGTGTGAGCTATGCTAAGGTGATGGGGACAAAAATCAAACAAAAAGTGATCCTGTTCTTGTGCACCAGCTGCCTAGCTGTGGATGGAGACTGGGACACTTCAGGGAGTCTCAGAATGCTATCTGAGAGCCTTCCCGTCACACGTTCCTGCAGCACACAGTGACTTCCCTGGGCTCTGCTTCCCTCCTACGGAACACAAACACGCAACCTCCTTGCACAGTCCTGAGACTCGAAGCGTTGCTGGCTGTCATGTGTTAGGACCGGCCACTCCACATTCACCTCCCTCTTCTTCTCAGGTGACTTTCTGCAGCCACAATTCATACAGCACTCCTGGGACCCCCACATTTGAGGAACTGGAATAATCAGCCCCCCGAACTGACTGATAATCACTAAGTTTAGCCTAAAACTTTATGTGAAAGCAGTTGCCACTAGTGATTTTCCCAGACAGCCTTTCGTCTTGGTCAGCAGCAGGATGCCCAGTGCCAGCTAATCCGTGGAGACCTTCCGGCCCCAGCTGGGGATGCTTGATCTTGCTCCTTCTCTGCAGAGAGGGACTTTTGAGCAGGAGCTCACAAGAACAAGGAGGGGCTGGCTCTTCCCAGTCCAGAGAAGCCCTCTTGGGACACAGTCCCCTGGGGGAGCACTTACGCTCAGGAGCCTTGGCTACTGTGCCTTCTGCACATGACAGCCAAGCTTTGTTTTTTAATTCAAAGAATTACCTAAAGGCCTTCAAATAAATTCTCTTTTAATCTAAATTAGCAGAGTTTGTTACTTATATATTTAAAAACTGTAAACTTTTATAAAGCATTTTAAGATTTATTACTTAATTGGATACCTAGGAAAACCTTTTGAAATCTTTTGAAGTACATTCAAGCCTATTTTATTTTTGTATTTAGCACAAGATCTACAGGGTTTCACTGTGTAGATCTGACTCGTAGTGATTCTCCTGTTTTCAGCCTCCCAAGCACTGAGATCACAAGAGTGTGCCACCATGCCCAGTCTCAATCCCCATCTCAGTGTGTCCTGTGAGTGGGGAAAAGTTTGTTTCTGTTTGAGAACTCTTGAGTCTGGTGACAGACACAATGGCCACTGCCTTTCCAGCAGGACCACCAGCATGGCCATCATTCCCAGAATCGTAGAACAAACCAAGTTCATGAACCAAGTTCACAGACCAAGTTCACAGACCAAGGCGCCACTGTGCTGCCCAGCCTCATGTACTCAGTGCCCGGGAAGTTGTCACAGTTCAAATCCAGCCTTCCTACCCTTGCACGTCATTACTGCTCTGTTGTGTGGGCTCTTGGACTAGAGTCCAAGATTAGAATCTGATCTAATCTAATCAAACCCTCACAGCGAAATACCTTCACCTCTCAGAGCCTTCAGAAGTTACTGGGACTTAAATCCAAAAAAGCAACTTCCCCGAGATAAAAGCTGATGAAGGGGTCACACATGTTCCTGTTCAAGGACACGCATTTTCCATAAAAGTCTCACAAGTACACACTCCTTCATCCACGGAAGTGCACCTGAATATCCTGTAAGAAGACTAATTAGGGCAAAACATATATATTCTCTATTTTGTATTTTCAAGTCTACTGATCCAAATATTTTGTCAGATTTTCCTCAGAGAATATGAAGCATTATCACTTGATTTCTATCTGATAGCTAATCTTGTATATGACACACAAAAATCACAAGTACAGAAAAAAATTACAAATATATTGGGAAATTAATATGCCACTTGGGATATAGCGAACAAGTGGAAAAACTGATATAATTAAATTTCTATCCTTCAGGAAAGAACTAAATAACCCAGAGCTTAAATTCTCTTGCATCTAGAATCAACAAGGGATGAACTATTATTGCTTTATTGTGCTTATCATGCCTATTTGTAGAAACACAGTTCAGTGAATTATAGAGACAATCCTAGCATCGCTCACCCATCCATCCCAACACACAGACACACATACACACACACACACACACACACACACCCCACAGCTAGACCTCAAGTGGATATCATTGTGAAGAAAGTGTTTTAAAGGTTTCTTCCTATTTTCAGCAGTGTATCTGGAGCCACCGCCCCTCGCCAAGGAGCAGAGTCACTCGTCTCCCGACTGCCTGCTCATCTGGTCTCCAGAGTGGTCCCTGACTGCAGCACAGACGGCAGAAGAGAGTCCCGAGCGTCTGAAAGCCCAACCGCGAGGCCACCAGCCTCTATCAACCCAAGTAACTTTGATTAAACTGCTGGATCTTTTCAAGCCCTGTTCAAATAAATAAAAAAATTGCTTACTTTTTCAGTTCATGAAGATTTTCACTTGACTACCAATGGAGTCAAAGGATAAAGATATAGAAAAAACTGGCTATCATCAGATAAAAAGTACCTGGCACTCAGATAGAATTGGAGGACATTTTCCTCATCCTTGGGAATAACTCACAAGTATAGCTCTGGCCTGTTATTTTACTAAGATCAGTCTCAGGGAGATCCTGAGGCTTAAGTGTCCTGAGGCTTCTATGTAAAACCAGAATGCTTTGTTACTACGATATAGAAATATTTTTTAGAACATGACCCTGGAATTACCTTAATCTCTCTATATGCTTCAGGTGTACATCTATTTATTGATATGAGCCTATATTGTAACAAAATCATAATTACATTGATATAATTTACAGTGGTTCTATATTCTCACCTATAGCACGATAAATTCAATTTCTTCTATACATTCTCTGCTCCAAAATTTCCAGTAACTTCCAAGAGTGTTAATATCCAAGAGCCATTGCTTATCTGCTTCTCCTAACTTGAAAAGGATGTAGCCTTTAAGATCGAACCTGACTCCCACTGAATTTTGTGTCTACACATGCTGGTCCCCATTGGACCCCCTTCTTAGACTTTATTAATGTCCCTGTCCCCGAGAGGCCAGCAGTAAAGTTAGGCTTCCATGCTCTGCTCTTCTGCAGCTCTGGGTCATCCCCATGGCCTTTGGGACATTCCTCTGGACTCTCCAACAAAGAAGGTTCTGGAATGCATGAAGAGAAAATGCCGTGTGTGCATTCAGCTACACGCACTATTCCACCAAGAACCTGCCAAGCACCTAAGTGCTTCAGTGCTTTACAGGGAAGACCTTGAAATCAACCTCTATAAATGTTTTACCCAGGGCACATCCCCGGTGTCTGCTCTTCTGTCTAAAACGTCCCACTACCAGTGTTTCTGGGCATGGAATCAGGGCCACCCCTCCTGCCACTGCCAGCCCACCCTAAGAGACAGGCTCCCTGGCCAGGGCCTTTGGGCCACCAGGACAAGCTGTGTCCCTTTCTGTCTCCTGAGACTTCCCCTTTATTGCTGCCACCTTTATCCATTCATGTATTTTAATATCTTTAAGCCTTAGAAAACGAAGAGCCGGTTTTGTCTATTTTCTCTCTCACAGCTGTTTTACTGCTGTAAAATTGTGGATTCACATGAAGTCAAGCAAAAATGAAACCCTCTAATGTTTTCCCTATGGCACCCAGATTGCTAG
The DNA here is from genome assembly GCA_002564285.1 of Tympanoctomys barrerae. Classification (NCBI taxonomy): domain Eukaryota; kingdom Metazoa; phylum Chordata; class Mammalia; order Rodentia; family Octodontidae; genus Tympanoctomys; species Tympanoctomys barrerae. Next base: position 12,394 of record NDGN011509339.1, read on the forward strand.
AGTTAATGGATATTTAAGAAAATAATTAAAGCAATTGTCTCTACCAAAAAAGTTTGATGGGCTGGCCAAATAGCTCAGGGGATTAAAGCACCTGCAAGCAGGGGCAGGGGGCAGGGGTTCAATCCCTGGGCCTGCCATGTTGGCCTCACCCCTGGGGCATGCTGAGATATTGAGACTAGGCATGGTGGCGTGTGCCTGTAATCCCAGCTCTTGGGAGGCTGTGAACAGGCAGATCACTACAAGTGTGATCTAGTAGTGAGACCCTGAACACCTTGTAGAGCCTTCCCTAAAAGACAAAAAAAAAGTTTGAATACTAGACTTAGCTATAAGACCCTCTTACACACACACACACACACACACACACACACACACACAGGACTTTCATCCACAGAAGGAGATGTTTACAACACAGCCAAGCTAATGGCAGTGCCCCAAGTGGAAAGCTGGGAGGAGGACAACATGGGGTGAGCCACTCAGGAAGCAAATGAGCAAGTGGAATGAGCTAGCTGATGGCATCAGGAAACACAATGAGCAACATGAAATGTCATTTAATAGCTGGCTGGGAAGAAACTTAAATTCATTTTGTCCAATCCTCTCATTTTACAGTTGGGAAGACTGGAGGTCCAGACTCATAAATTGGCTTCCCTAAGGCCACAACGCTGCTTCGAGGACGGTTGCCCCCGACACTCCACCACCCATTCTTTCATAGTCAATCATTCTCACATTCCCTAGGATGCTTTTTTCTAACAGATGAGAAGGGGTAGGAGGGGGAAAGGGGAAGAGGACAGGGACAGGGCGAACGCGTTCATTGATTGTGTGCCATGCATGCATCAGGGTCTGAAGCTTTGAGTTAAGTACACAGAAAAGGCCGCTCTGTTGGGGGCCTGGCCCTAGCTCAGTTCTTTAAGTAGCTGCTTCCACAAAGCTGTCAGCCTCAGG
>NDGN011509366.1:5929-25678 GCA_002564285.1 Tympanoctomys barrerae
TTTTTTTTTTTTTGGCAGAACTGGGGATTGAACTCAGACCCTTGCGCTTGCCAGGGAAGCGCTAATTCCACTGAGCCATCTCCCCAGTCCCTTTTTTCATTTTATTTAGAACAACTTACAACAAACATTTTCTTAAAGAGCCAGATGGTAAATATTTGAAAAGACTTTGCTAGTGTTCTGAGAAAGTTCTTCCTTCTTCGCTCTATTAAAGTCTGAATACTGAGATGTAAGAAATGTGCCTTATTGATGTGACAGGTCAGTAATTGTATGAGCAACATCTCAATTCATGTGTCCTTTTTTTAAGTATTGAGACCCTCCTCTCAGTAGATTTTTGGGTTACAAATCCTCTTGACTTTTAGTTACAGAGAATCATAGGGATGGAACTGAGATTGGAAATTACTTCACCACCCTTCAGGAAGGATGATGTCCAATCTATTGCTCATTATGATATAGTGTTCTCTTTTTCTATAATATGGTTCCCTGAAACTCTGTCTGTCCTTCATGGATACAAATCACATTTTTGTATTTTTAGGGAAGGGTCTACAGGGCATGCAGGGTCTCACTGCTAGAGCAGACTCGTGATCTGCCTGTTTACAGCCTCCCAAGAGCTTGCCCTTACATTTATATCTGGAAATTTTATATTTTACAAATTGAAAAAAAAAATGAAGTAGATATGCATTGTATATTGACATAAAAGATATCACTTATGAAAAATAAATATATTTTCCAAAACAAAAAATACTTAAGTGCTGAGCATGATGGCATACGTGTAATCCCAGCACTCAGGAAGCTGAGGCAGGAGGATCACCATGGCTTTGAACCAGCCTGGCCTGCGTGGGGAGGTCAAGGCTGCTTGCACTACATAGCAAGATAAGCCAGAAGAGCAGCATCGCGGGTGTCTTTAATATTTTTCGTTATTGGGCTGGCGAGATGGCTCAGTGGTCTAAAGCACCTACTTGGAACAAGCTTGGCAAGGCATAGGGACCACAGTTCGATCCCCCAGCACCACATGCCAGCCAGCCCCGCCCCATGGAGGGCTGAGCTGGCCACACACACACACACACACACACACACACACACACATAAATAAGTAAATGTTAAAAAAAAAGACCACACCTTTTAAAAAAATATTTTTCGTTATAAAAGACAGCTGGGTTTCTTGTATCTGTTTTTACATTCAGTCTTGGCTCATGTTTTGGCTCAACTTAATGATGAAAATTCAGGCTCTCACAGACATGTTGTTAAGAAAGAGAATTGTCATAAACTTTTCGCGTAAATATTTGGTGATAGTGCACTGAAACTTGACAGGCGGTAGTTCCTTAAAACCGTCCTGGAGGGGCTGGGGAGATGGCTCAGTGGAATAAGCACTTCCCTGGCAAGCGCAAGGGCCTGAGTTCAATGCACGATCCACCAAAAAACCCTTCTTGGCGTGTACACCCTGACAGTTCCGCCTCCAGGCTAAATAACAGTACTTTATTGACCGCTGCTACATTCACTCTTTTCCTTTTCTGCTGGAGACTGAACCTTGGCCCCTTGCACTGAGCTACATCTCCAGCCTTGTTGTGATGATTAAGCCCAGTTTGGCCAAGTTGCTAAATCGCGTAGGCTGGGCCTCAACTTGCCATCCTCCTCAGCCTCCGGGAGCGCTGGGATTACAAGCGCTGCCCCACCTGGCTTTGACCATTCCTTTCTTCAAGAAAAGTATTTGTTTGGTTTGTAATTGAAACACAGGTACTTTTTGGGGGGCAACCATTGTGGCTCAGGATGTGTAGAAGTGCCTTCTGTGCACGTGTCTGTTGTCTCACAAAATATTTAATAATACGTGCTCATGATTGAGCATTAACAAACCAGCGGCGGTCTTTGGTGAAGCCAGCTGCTGCTGCTGCTGCTGCTTTTTCTTTTAACCAGTCCTGCCCAAAGAAAAATAACAGTGGCTACGTACAAATGTGCGCTGTTGTGTTGATTGCTCTTAGGCCATCAACTTGGCAGAACAAATATCGATACAGTGAAAAAGAGAAATAATAACTCAGTATATTTAAGAAAGTAGTTTTAACCTAGTGGTCATCCTGAAGAAGTTTTAGGAACCTTGCCCAGCTCCATACACTAGATCTTAAAACTGTAGATGAAATGACATTTGAGGAAATATCCTCTCATTTTAATGTTTCTTCTCTTTCTGTTTTAGAGAATTAAGTATTGAAAATTGGATTATGCCCGCGGCTTATGCCGGCCACTTTTCTCACATAATATGGCTTCATCCCACATGGGCGCAGCAAATCCGAGAGGGCAAGCACCATTTTTTAATAGGCAAAGATACTTCTACCACAACCATCAGGTACTTTCCTCGTATCTGGACGTGTGAAGGATCTGAATGCTTGGCTCTTACTTTGGATTCCTATAACAACTTCCTAACATTCTGTGTCTACAGAAGGGTCAGGGCCAGCAAGATAGCTCAGTGGTCTCAAGTGCCTGCTTAGGCCAGCTTAGGCTAGCATGCAGGGGCCGCGGTTCAATCCCCCGAGCCACATGCCACGCCAGCCCTGCCCCCAGAGCGGGCTGAGCTGGCCACAAAATAAATAAATAAATAAATAAAAAGGTCAGATTAAGCCTTCACCCTCCAAAAATACAGTGTGTCAAGTTTAACATTAGGAATGAGAAAACAAAATTATGTTATTTTGGTTCTTTTTTTAATAAATCCAGCACCTAAATAAGTAGATTGTAAGTTCTAATGTTATTAATAAGATTAGTGTTAGGTAACTACTTAGTATGAAATTACAAGTCCTCTTGACTTGAGTTACATGTACATTTTTGTTGCTTAAGCTATTTAATTGATATATATATAGAGAGAGAGAGTGATACTACAGCAGTTTTTTAAACATCTACATGTGCTTTCTAAACTCTTGCGATGGGATGAATGTAAGCATTGTAATCACAGCTCGCTAGACTTGGAAAAACAGTAGGACGATTAAGGGCCGGGGGGATGGCTCAGTGGAATAAGTGCTTCCCTGGCAAGCACAGGGGCCTGAGTTCAATCCCTGGTTCCGCCAAAAAAAAAAAAAAGAAAAGAAAAGAAAAACAGTAGGACGAAATGACGATACATTGAAAGTGAGAAGCAGTCTTAGGGAAAACGATGCTTGTTATTTCTGCATGAGCATAAATTTGGCAGTACGTGCTCTTGTGTGTGAGTGACTTCACTGTGATATGAAAGTTGCATATACTTACGTCATTTGAAAGAAAAAGTTGTCAAAGGCTGCTTGTAATACTGGTCTGTGTGAAAGAACAGATTCTGTAACAGAGTGGGCCAAATTTAAAATGCAAAATCAAATAATTTTGCCTGATTTGACACAGCATTGAAACCCTAGACAATAATATTCAGCGTACGTTGATTATCTCATCATTTCAGTTCATCCCTCAAGTAAAAGCATATGAAAGAAACATCACCTATATACAGTCAGAGGGCATATGGTGTGTGGATAAATAGGATCAAAGTCCAACCTCTGTTACTACAAAGAACATAAATGTAGGCTGGGGATAAAGCATTTGTCTTTCTTAGGATGGGACAGCTTTTAATAAGCTTGAATATAAGTTTTATTATTGCGTATGTCTGTGTGTGTGTGTGTGTGTGTGTGTGGGTCTTTGTGTGGCTTTTTGAGACAGGGTCTTGCTACACAGCTCAAGCTGCCTTTAGCTCACTTTGTAGCCCAGGCCAGTCTCAAGCTCACAACAGTCCTCCTGTAAACCTATTTTTTATACTATTACATGTGGTAGGTGTGCGCAGGTGAGAAGTGAATACTGTGATTTTTGCTTGCTAAGGGTACGTCTCTGGGAGAAGTATACTGGACTGGACTGCTGTGAGTGTAGGTGAAGTGAAAGAACATGCTCTGGGTGTGGAATCAGAAGCTCCCCTGGGCATGGTGGCATTTCTACAAAGGTAAAAGGGTCATCTGAGGCAAGGATTTGAGGGAGACAGGGACAGGTGGTGAGGGGGAGAAGGGGAAAGACAGAAAGAAAGAGACTGGTCTGCAGCTCTATGGAATGAACGCACGCTCCAAGTGCGGGGATAGTTTTATGTTGCTTTTCATACTGAAAATATCATGGTTGCATAGAGCTGAACAAAGCTTTGAATGGCAGAAGGAGCTTCTCTTAAGGGACAGTATTTCCACTCATAAATTTTCTCTTACATGATTCTAGTTAAAGATTGAGCTAGTATAAAAGAAACCAGAGTAGCACTTGCCTAAGTGGAGGGGTTTGTTTCTTTCTGATGTTAGAGCGCACCACTCGCAGTCCGGGCCTATGTGGTCACTCCACAGTTTGGGAAACTCGTTTCTGCGCGCATGTCCCACTATGTGGAGGGTCCTCCTGGTCAGGGTACCTCGCCCAGCTGTGTTTGCTGCCGGGCAGCACAGAGCAAGAAGCAAGGCTCCAGCCATTGTGCGTCCATTCCAAGCCACGGGCCCGCATTTGCTCAAGTGGCCATCGGTGGGCTGTGCATTGAACTCCCTTGGGCAGCCAAGCGCCCAGCCAAGGATGGGGAGAATGGTATTAAACAATCATTTATAAAGGGGCTGGCCAAATAGCTTAGCAGATTAAAGCACCTGCAAGCGTAGGGGCCTGGGGCTCAATCCCTGGACCCGCTGTCCTGGCCCCGCCCCCGGGCGCACTGAGATGGCAGTTGAGACTGGGCGTGGCGGCGCACGCCTGTAATCACAGCTCTTGGGAGGCTGTAAGCAGGTTCCCTGAACACCCTGTAGACCCTTCCCTAAAAATACAAAAAAATAAAATATTTTTTCCCTCTGATCCAGGGTCACAAGTACAGATCACTACTTCCTAAGTGACGGTCTCTTTGTACCTGAAGACCAGCTAGAGAATCAAAAGCCAGTACAGTTGGATGTAATTGTGGTGAAGCCTCATGAGTTTGGTGCCAGTCAAGAGGAAGGTGCTGCCGTGTCTTCTGCAAAGAAGCCCAAACTAGCGCCGAAAGATTCGGAAAACACCGCCGCCGCTCACTGTGACTCTTGCTCAGGACGCCTGGAGAAGGACGTGGGGACCCAGAGCCCGGGCCGAGCTTGCGGAGAGCCGTCCTGTTCGTGCTTTTGTTCTGCCAAAAGTCAGCAGTGCCAGACTACAGCCTGCACCCAGCAGATTCTGGAAATTCTGAAGGAAGGCAATGCGTTTGTTTTAGATATTGACTTAGATTTTTTTTCAGTCAAAAATCCCTTCAAAGAAATGTTCACTCAGGTAGATGCTGTTTTTTAAAGCAGATCTTGAGACTTGTATGTCATTTCTGTAGAGCACAGGAAACTTTCTGCAGATAGCAAGAGAGTAATTATTTTAGGTTTTGGAGGCTATACTCCATCCCATATTCTTCTTTCTAATCTTTTTTAAAAGTATAGACAGTTTGAGCCTCCTAATTCCAAAATCTAAAATATTTGAAGCTTCAACATCTTAGAGCCAGAGAGATAGCTCAGAGGACTAAGCGCCTACCTAGGCAAGTGCAGGGGGACTGGGATTCGATTCCTGGCACCACATGCCATGCCAACCCCAGCCCTGGGCACACTGAACTGGCCACTGTTGCCTATAATCCCAGCACTGGGGAGGCTGAAAACAGGAGAAACACTACAAGACCGAGCTGCATAGTGAGACTTTATACCAAATGCATTTATTTATGTATCTATGTATGTATGTGTTTAGTACAGGGTCTCACTACACAGATAGCCCTCACAGTGAGCTTCCTGTTTTCAGCCTCCCAAATGCTGGGATTATAGGCGCATGCCACCACGCCCATTCTCAGTCACCATCTCAGGGAGGGTGAGGCCAGCATGGCACACCAGGGATCGAGCCCCAGTCCCTGCGTCTGCCTAACCATGTGCTTTAAGTCCACTGAGCTGTCTGGCCAGCCCACCAAATACATTTTTTAAAAAAGAAAATTCAACATCTTTTGAGAATCCAAATGAAATGCACTAGTTAAGTCTATGCAGAGCAGTCCAAAATTCAAAAATCTCCAAATTCTAGCTCGGTGTAGTAGCACATTGTAAACCCAGTGCTCTGGGAGGCTGAGACAGAACGATCACAAATTTGAGCATAGCCTGAGCAGCTTAAGCTACTTAATGAGACCCTGTCTCAAATTTTAAAAGGAGCTGAGCACTCAGCATAATGCAAAGGCTCTATGTTTACTCCACAATACCACACACACAAAAAGAAAATCCAAAAATCATAAGTACTTTTGGTCCAAAGCATTTTGAATAAAGGACACTCAGTCTTCACTGTACTTTAGAATTTAGTGGGTATGTTTTTAATATGATAAAGAGAGTAGAAAATTCTATTATATCTATTATTATAAACTGTGATCTTGGGAAAGTTACTTACCTTTTGACCTGCAGTTTTCTAAGTAGGAACTGGGAATAATATCATGCCTGGCTGGCTGAAAAGATAGCTCAGTGGTAGGGTACTTGCCTAGCAAGCACAAGGCCCTGGCTTTGATCCCTGACACTGAAAAACAGTAACACCCAACTGTTAGGATTGTTAGGGTTGGTAAAGCACTGAAAATGGTGCTGAACAGTGTGGTTAGTAAGTTTCAGTTCTTAGATATGACTTCTCCCTAGCAGTAGCGTTACGTCAGGCTGTTTGGGCCAAGCGCATTCACCTACGTGGTGAAACTGGTTGTGCCAGACAAGGGGAGGGGTGATCCCCCAGAGTCTGGGTGTAGCAGGCATCTTCCTTTGTGTAGAACCTCCTAATAGGTTTTGTAATTGGCAGTGCACTTCCAATAGTATCTTTGCTCTATTTTTCTTTCATTGCTGGAAAAATGGCGGCACCAGGAAAGCTTCTTTATCATCAAAGACATGTACACCTCTTGTACCCATGAAGTTTATTGAGATCCTAGAGTATGTCCATCTTCCTGATGGGTGTCATTGTCATCTCATGATCCACAGCTGCCTAGTCTTCTGTAGTCACTATATATTTTGGCATGGACAGCTGGGTAAGCGTTGCCCTGAAGAAGTTCCTTGTACTCTGGAAGTCTAGTATACAGGTTGCCTGATTCTCCCAACCAAACCGTTGAATGGTTCTCTGAGATGCTCACTTTCTGTCACAGGCAAATCTGCCTTTCACTTACATGCATCACTTGAGAAAAAGTTAACCTTCGATGTCTTGTTTTCTAGGAGGAATACAAAATCTTACAAGAGCTCTACCAGTTTAAAAAGCCTGCTAGCAACCTAAGTGAGGTATCGACCATCTATTTCTTTTGGGTTTTATGCATTTATTACTTGTCTAGTAATGTCTTGTAATTTATTAGTGTCATCTTACAAGAATATCCAAATTGTGTGTGCACATGTGCATTTATGTTTATTGATAGAGCCCATCTCTATGAAAATAATGTGTTGAAGATTCTCATTATACTAAGATTTCACTTATTTTTTGAAAGAATAACTGTATATTCTCAGCTTTTCAATGTGTTTAAAGGAAGATTTGGTAGATGTCGTTGATGTTCGGATTCGTCAGTTAGAAGACTTAGAAGCGGCCTTTGCCGACTTGTGTGATGGCGATGACGTGGACACTGTACAGAGATGGGCCTCGAAGCTGGGGTAAGGGCCACGGCATTGGCTCCAGCTCGACTGATTTTCTGTCCTAAATATCTTCCTAAATTTGTAGACAAGTTGCTTTTTTAAATTGAATATTTAGCCAGGCTTGGTGACACATGCATTGGGAAACTGAGGCAGAGGAATCGCAAGTGAAAAGCCCAGGCTGGACAGCTTAACAACCTAGCAAGGCCCTGTCCCAAAATAAAAAGAGCTGGGGCATAGCACAGTAGCACAGTGGGAAGACTCTGGGTGCAGTCCCCCCCCCCCATACTATTTTATTTCAACCCAGATTCACCAATAGTAGCACTTACTGAATGTTTTTAGTGTGGTCTGTAAGGACTTTCCCTGTGTTGTGTCATTGCCTTCCTTGTAACAACCTCTGGATACATTCATTTTACAGATAAGGAAATCAGGTGCAGGGTTTAAGTAAAGTTCCCGAAGGTGCCCTGTTGGCAGCGTGCTTTTCAGTTGTTGTGCCAGAGCTGCCCCTACGCGCATTACGCTGGGCCATGTGGAACTACAGAGGAGTGCCCGGGTACTCTGTGGTCTAAGCAGAATAGGAAAGAAAAATAGCAGTTAACCCACCAACAGAGAAATAAATTACTTGACAATAAATTGCAATAGAGACACTGGCCTCCCTTAAGAGCAGCTCAGTGAAGAAGTTGTGAATGTTTGAGGTAGTGGGGATACAGACCAATTACCCTGATCTGGTTGTTGCATGCTGTTTACATGAATAGAAGTACTACATTGTACCTGCTAAATAGGTACAGTTATGTGTCAGGTTAAAAAAAAAAAAATAGCCCAGCTATAAGTAGTTGAGTTTATCTTCAATCTGTTCATGATGTGAAAGAAGATTTGAAGGCCAGATTCTTCATCTGATCATTTATGTCAACACGGTTCTCATATTGTCAGCATTACTTTGGAAACATGGAAAGTCTTTGGAACCTGGCATGAAAGAATATACTTTTCCCTAAAATGTCCTACAGACCTGGGATGTAGCTTAGTGACAGCACTTACTTGCCTAGTATGTGCAAGGTCCTGAGTTCAACCCCTAGCACCCCAGAAATAAACAAATAAAATGTCTTATAAGCTAGACCAAAACATTACAAGCCATTAGACAAAAATTTTATCCTTATGCACACAGGAAGACTGGATTTATTTTAAAATTAGTCAGCCACACACTGAGGTGAACAATTTCTTGTAAGATATCAGTTGTATTACAGCGTACGGTGGGAACTTAGAATCATAGTGTGTTCTGGTCAGAATATGAACCACCCCTTAGGTTTGTCACAGGATGCTTATTAAAACTAACTCATCAGTGACCTGGTCGTGGTTGCACATGCCTTTAATCCGACCAGTCTGGGATAACAGAAGCATAGCAAGTTTGTGCCGGCCCTGGGAAACTTAGCAAGACTCTGTCTCAAGTTTAGAACTTGAGGACAGAGAGGATACAGTTCAGTGGTAAGGTCCTGGGCTCAATCCCCCATGCTAGGAAAAATAATAACAACTTACCAGTTCTCTAGAAGCATGTGGAAACTGGGATAGTGGCTGCCTCTGGGGAGAGGAGTCCGGACTAGGAGAGGAGGTGGGTGAGCCCAAGACGCCTGAGCTACGGGTGTGTGCTGCCTACTCGGCACACTCACCGGGCATGTTACTTGAAAATAATTCAGAGACATTTCTGAACTGTAAATATTACAAAGCTTTTATTGTCATAAGGAAAGCTGTGCTATGGAAAAATCATTCATAATAGTTTAATCACATTCCTAAATACACAAAGCATATTGTCCGTGGTGGGCAGTAAGTGGTAATTGGTAAATACTGATCAGACACTTTAACATCAGTTGATGCCTTTTCAACATAGGGGGTTAATTCTAAAAATGAGTGCTTTTTTAAATAATGTTGGCAGAAAAAGGTAGAGAAATAAATTACAAGAAGTGAGTCCTAGAAATACTGAAGAGTTAAAGAGTATCGGAAAGAACTGTAGGTACCTTGGAATCTGGGCTGTAGGCCCCCCAGGGGTCCCCTCCCCTGAAGCCCTCTGCGGCAGCCCTGCCCTGCTGTGGACACAGGCGCCAGGAGACGGGCTGACCTGTGGGGAAGAGGAGCAGCCACGGAACTGTGGGTAACACGTAGGGAACAGTTATTCCTTGTAGTTTAAGATGACATTCAAGCAGCTTTATCTTTCATTCCTAAATACACAAAGCATATTGTCCATGGTGGGCGGGAAGTGTAACAGTCATTTGCTACTGTAGTTTAGTTGGCGTGGTTGTGCTGTCTAATGCAGCGGGTTGGCTTTTTTCCAGAATGGAATCACTAGTTCCACTTGTTCAGAGTTTGAAAAAACGGATGGAAGTGCCAGACTATGAAATGGTAAATATTGATATTGAAGTATAAAACTGACCCTTTTAAAGGCAATTTCTTGAGTATATAGCAGTTTGCTTTTGTTAAAATAGTTCATTTTTATTTGTGTTCCCAAAGTCTAAATTAATTACTAACAAAAGAAATAAGTGAAAAAATAGCACAGTTTTTAGAAACCACAATACTAGGAAAGTTTTCTAGGAAAAGCATTCTTTTCTCAATTTTATGTACGATGCAAAAATAGTTAGTTTTTTTAATTTTGTTAGTAGAAGTTCTGTTCACCAAAGAATAAGTCCAGAATTTCTAAAGCTCTTCATTTCTTATTGATTCCAATCTTTACTCTCTTTGTCTTTTCCTCTTTCTTCAAAAACTTCTGATTTTAAAAACCAAAAAAAAAAAAAAAAATGGAAAAGCTGTGGCCACTACATTTTGAGTATGTCACCTCTTTTTTCAGCACTGATCTGAATCTTGTAGCCAAAGACTTTAAATCATAATTTCTTTTCTTTTTAGATTACTGTATAGTCTTTGAAGCTTTTTGTTTTCCATTTTACCCAGTACTTCAAATGCAAAAATTGGTGCTTAGAAGTTCAAGTGACTTTTCTCAATTTTATGTAAATTTTTCAGATTTTAATCCAAGAGCTGGGACCCACATAATCCCAGACCCACTCTTATTTAAGGATTGTAAAAGTGAGGGTTGAAGACACCCAGCATTGGGAAATGCTTTGAGTTCAGATAATATTATCAAATATATCTCCAGGCGAGTGTGCCTTAGTCATTATATCTAGAACGTTTTGTCATTGGATGGTCTGTATAGTGTTACCAGAGAAAGGGATAACAAAGCTTCAGTCAGAGGTGACATGATTTGATTCTAGCTGAATGTTTAGGACACTTGGGTGGTTTGATTATTTCGGGGAATGAACTTAGAATCTGCCATTTTACACATAGAGTGATCACTACTGACTAAATTATTGGTGAATATCTAAAGTCACCAATAAAACAGATCAGTGTTTTTCCTTACTTTGCTCTCATATGCTGTAGGCAAAAGTATGACTTGTTTGAGCTCTCACTGTCGATGTGTTAAAGCTGATACTGCAGGACAGCAGCAGCCTGTGAGCCTTATCTCTAGCTTTCAGGAATATTGACTGCTAAGACTAAGCAGCATTATTTACCGTTATTTAAAACACAGATACTAGCAATGTATGGTTATTCATAAAGGATATACAAAAAGACAATATGTTTAATAAGGTAGAAGATTCTCGTCTCTCTTTTTTTATACTAATTTTATTGAGAAGTAGCAATGAGACAATTTCAAATCAGGTTAGTAGGACAGTTACAATAACACATTGTATATTGTTGTCTTTGTTGTAGTTATTCACTGTACAAGATGCAGGTATGATATCTTGTCCAAACTATTAGTTCAAAACTTTTTCTCATTGAACTAAGAGAGAGTAGCTGTATATCTATGTTAAATATTTTGTATATACAGATATATATTTGTTTTTCCCTACAAAATGGTTCATTTATATCCACCTTTTTTGTTTACTTTTGTCAGAGAAGGTATTCCAAAAAAGGTAATAAATGAATACAAGAGACAAGAAAAAAATATCATAGGACTATCCTGCTACAATGTTGTATATGGTTACATTTCTAAATTTCTATGTAAAAGATTGTAATTGTTTATTTCTATTTTTATTTTTTTTCACATTCTGTACAAATTTAAAGTTTAGCATATCAACAATAGATGGGAAATACCTGTTCCATGTTATGTTTAAGACATTTGATATTCAGACAGATACTGATGTCACGCTCAATAGCCTGTTTTAGGGTAATAATATCATTAAGCTTCTCTTCCAAAGGGTTAACAACTTAAATTTAGACAAAAAAATTAGAGAAAAAGAAGGGCTACAAGGATAGTCAACATTATGGTCCTAGCTCTTGAAGGTCAGTGAGAAGATTCTCTTCTCATTGCTCTGAAGATAGTATTAGGTACATATATTTTAAAAGCAAATAAAATAACAAGATGAAAGAAAAAAATGAAAATATTGCAGTTTTATATCAACTTTGAAACTCTTAAGTGAAATATATAATTTTGTCAGAAAACTTGAATGACTTAAAAGACAGAGAATCTAAGTAAACCCATAACCAAAAAGTCATAAAGTATTAATGCTAGAAAAGTAGGTCCAAACAAATATGTAGGCCAGTTTTACCACAACTTCAGAGAGCAGGTTAACTTCTGTGACATAGAAACTGTCAAAGATAAAATCAATCTCATTCCATTAAAAAATTAAAAGATTTGTCAGCAGAGCCTTTGCTGATGAAAGAATCTTTCAAAATCAATGAAGTCTTACAATATACTTTTTGATTGCCTTATTTTCAGGTCCACCAGGCTGGTCTAACCTGTGATTATTCAGAACTTCCTCACCACATCAGCACAGACCAAGAAATTGAGAATCTCATTCAGTCTGTATATTATTTACTGAGAAAATTGCCCAAGCCTACTCTCGTGACCATCGCAAGGTGAGTGTGGTAGCCGGGCGACCCACCAGACGCGTCTGCATGCTGGTCTCTAGACCCTCTGAATACATTGTCTCGTACGGCAGTAGGGAATCCTGTGGTGAGCCAGAGGGTTCTGCGCTGCGCTGATCTGGATGGGCCCTGTATGATCGCAGCAGCCCTAAAAAGAGGGAGGCAGGAAGGCCAGAAATGGAGAGTGTGCGTGCGCGCGCACACGTGAAAGGGGCTGCACTGCTGGGTTGGAAGATGAGCAACAGGGCCACGAGCTAGAGAACACTGCCTGGCGGCTGCTAGGAGCTCAGAAAGGCCGCAACAGATTCTCCCTACAGGAAAGTGCCACGTTACATTCCCATCTTAAGTGTCACTCAACGCGGCAGGCACAAATGCAGACAGACACTTTTACGAGTTACATCACCCAAGTACCACAAACCACACTGCCATAGTGACATGATTTTTCCAATTCCTAAACAAACTTTTAGTAAAGATGTAGACTTAAAAATGCAGTCTTTCCTCAAGTCAGAGTAATTACACTCCTGGAAAATGTAGTTCATATTTAATCCGTTGTATTTTTGATCCATTTTGAAAATACTCTGTTAATATGTAGAGATGTTAAGCTCTAAGCTTGGTAGTTAGAAACCAATTTCTCACATTTGTGAATATTTCATGAACTTTGAAAAGTTGGCAGGACACGGGACAGTGATTTGTACTCAGTTCTTTTTCATGTTAGAGGCCTAGCACCCAACCCTCTTGTCCTGGTCACTTGACTGCCAACAGCATTCATCGAAAAATTATGACAACAGAAATGTCCCCGCCTGGTTGGGGTGTGCCTCAGTGAGCAATCATATGTATATGTTTCAGAATTTGATAATCTAACACGTTCTGTATCGTTTACTTATTGTGTCTTAATGTGTCACCTTAAACCGTAGAAGTAACCTAATCACCAGAGAACACAGTGAGTTTGCCAGCGGTCTTATAGATTATTTCTTGAATTCAGAGATACTTGTTTGAAGGACGAGGCTAGTGTCTAGTTCCAGTTTCTTCAGAAAGCTTTCTGTGCCTCCTCCCAGCCATCCACAGTGGCTTTTGGTCTCATGACATTGGGCTCACACATTCGCCTTATCTGGCCTGCCAGTGGCAGTGGTATTTTAAGGGCCCAAGGCAAGTCGGGTTGTCCTAGTGAGATCTAGAGGACTCCTGAGGTGCAGATTCTGCCTGCCCACTCGCCTCCTTTCTCCTCACGCAGCTTAGGAAGCAATCTCAACACATTACATCCTGCCTTTTAGTTTTGATCAAGCCGCGATTCCTTATATTTGTGTAGTTGACAAATTATTGTAGAAGTAGGAAAGCCTACTTTCCTACTTCAGTTGGAAAGCCCTACTCCTGCACACAGCTGACAGAGTAAGGAGGCTTCCTGGCCACTAAGCTCCTAGGCACCTGTATTCTCCAGTGACACTCCCTCAGGGAGAGGTAGCGCCGTAGCAGTTAAGCACAATCCACTGCGTTTCAGACCTATCCCCTCACTAGCTAGATAACCTTGCACAAGTGAATCTCTTTGGTTTAGATTTCTTTAAAGACATTGTACCTATTTTACAGAGTTGGTGAGAAAATTCAAAACTAAGTTGTGTAAAACACATAACATGGAGTAAGCATTTAGGAGCTTTCTACTATTATTCCAGAATTCACACCCCCCCCCCGCATTTTGTCTTCACATTCCCATCAGCCCATGCAGGCTTTTCCTTTTTGCTCAGTCAGATTATCCTGTTTAACGTGTGTGCTTTCTCTTGCTTCCAGGTCAAGTCTGGATGACTACTGTCCTTCTGATCAAGTTGATACCATTCAAGAAAAGGTCCTTAAAGCCCTGCACTCCCTCTATGGGGCTCTGGACACTCACCTGGTGTATTCAGCAGAGTCTGACCCAGCTTGAAGCAGACAAAACACTAGAATTCTATTACATCTTGCTGTAATTATCAGGTTTTCATTAACTGGTTTGTAAATGAGTCCTCCAGAGAACACTTTTATGCTAGCTTTCAGTTGAAATCTTGAAGAAATTTTGAATCTCCAAACACCATCTTGTTGGATAATGGTGGTTTTTTGTTTTCCATCAAGTCTGCTAATTCCAGTTGACAGAATTGTTACTTAACTTTCTTATCATTGTCTTTATTTTTGTGAGGGTTTTTGTCTCCCCTTTCCCTGTAGGTCAGTTGGACTGCAAGATTCATTCATGTGTTTATTCATTCCTCTAACTCACACATGTTAAGTACTTATACGTGCCAGACATTATTACCTGTGCTCCGTGTGTGGTGATAAATAGGGTGAACAAAGCCCCGCCCTCCTGGGAGAGAGCCGTGAGGAACGAATTCCGGGTTATAAGCAGTGTGGCGAGGAAGGAAAAGGCAGCGCCCAGCGTGCCTCGGGCATGCCCTTGGTGCTCAGCGCACCTGGCACTACAGGAAGGAAATTTCTCAAAAGTTACTATCAAAAAAATCATATTTATGCATAAAAATGTTATAAGAAATCTACCTTTTCGAGACAGTCTCACCACGCAGATCAGCATGGACTGGAGCTCACTGTGCACCCCAGGCTGCTCTGAGCTTGCGGCGATCCTTCTGCCTGCCTAGCCCCAGGGTGCTGGGATTATAGGCTGGAGCCACCATGCCCCACTTCCGGTAACACGTTTACAGGATTAAAGAAAGAGACCTGGTTAAGTGAATGGGAGTGGCTCAGTGCCTGTTCTCACTGCCGAGACAGGACAGCACCCGCACAGGAAAGGAGGGAAGGCTTGTTTCAGCTCACAGTTTACAGAAGTCTTGTAGCCGCCTGGCTTCAAGGCAGGGCAGCCCGCAGGAGAAACAGTCCATGGCATAGCAGACTGGCGGCCGCAGCAGCAGCAGCAGCAGCAGCAAGCCTTCCTTTCACTTTTGCTACAAGCATTTTGGACCTTGCCCCTCACACCCTGGGTGGGGCTTCCGTTGTCCCCCCTAAGTCTATGCTAAGTCAATTTAGTTGTCACACACCCTGAATCCTGGTATCCTACACCCCAATCTGGCATCCCACAACCTGATCCAGCCACCTCCCAGAAGCTGTACCTATCAGTACACAAGGCTTTGGGGGGGGGGGGACATTTAGATAGAGCCTTAACAGTGGCCAAACAAAAATATACCTTTTTTTTTAAGGTATCTTAGTACAGGGACTACAGATTTCACTACACAGATCGGATTCATAGTGATCCTGTTTTCAGCCTCCCCAGCGCTGGGATTACAGGCATGCCCCACCACACCTGGTCTCAGGAGATTTTTTGCCAGGCAGGTGCTTATGCCAGTGAGCTATCTCCCCAGCCCCCTCAGGAGATTTTTTTGGAAAAATGAAGCAAAGATTATTTCAAGCAAGTAAGGAGAGTATAGGGCTGGGATATATTTTCCTGCGCAGTGTTGCTCCCCAAACAAAAGCCAGGGAAGTCTATTAGAGACCCACTCCTACTCACCCTGGAGAGACCTGTTGCCAAGTGTGAGGCCTGCACCCCAGACCCCTGCTGCCCATACTGAGGGTTAAATCCAGGACCTCGCGCATGCTGGATAAGCACCTCTGCCACTGAGACACATCCCAGCCCTGAGGCTGGTGCCGTCTTCACATGTGCATTCAGATATCACGCTTTATATCTTGCATGTTTGAAAATGGGGAATGTCTCCAGGTGTGCAGGAGAATCACTGAGTTTGAGGCCATCCTGGCCTATAAAGTGAGTTCCAGGTCATCCTGAACTGCATGCTGAAACCCTGTATCAAAAAGACAAAGAAAAAAAAATGGGAAGAATGCCTCAGATGGAGGATTTAGCATGGAGTATGTTAGGCAGCGTTTACCTCAGGCAGCAGAGTGACAGGTGATCTGGGCTGGCTTAAGCCAGACCTGTGAATTCCTTGCAGTTTTCTCTGGGGAGTTTTCTCTGAAAAAAACAGCTTGAAGGGCAGGTTGTTCCCCACCCACTCACACTATCAACAGGTGTCCAGCCCTGTGAGTTCCTGCCTGACAGCTTCACAGTGTTAGTGATGGGACTTCTCCTTTTCTATTTGCCAGCGCCCCTGCCCCAGTATACCATTTCATTCAGTAACCATTTTCACCACTTGTTCACTTTTTTCCTTGAAAGACTAAGCATGGCACGTAAAGGAAAAGGAGCACCTGTGGTTTAGCGCAGCTTTCATTTCGCATGCAGCTTTGCGGCCTTCTGCATGCATGGCTACAGGGCTGCCTGTAGCAGCCAGCGTGGCGTGTTCTGACCATACTGTGCGGCTGATGCTGAGCTTCAGTGCCCCTCACTAGGTGGCGCCAGGCCCCATTTTTTGAAATAATCCTATTTTGCAATTAATTTTTCTTGTCACCAGGTGGATTTCCAAAAGCCAAGCGCATGAGTGCTTATTTGCGTTGTGAAGAGCAAGGTGAACTGACCAGCCTTCCTAGTTTTGTGAAACACTGCATGCTAGGAAGGTGCTCTTGTGACGGCAGAATTCCAAAGCCGTGCTGTGTATTTCTCAATTTTGAAAATCTCTGTTGAGTTCTGTAAATAGGCATTATTTTTATGAGTAAATTATTTTGTGTGCTAAAAGAAATTAAAAGGTGTGTTTTGAAGTTTTGCAAAGATTTGAAATCTAATTGTTTCCCATCTCTGTCTTGAGGTCATTCATTTTGAACTCTAGTGTGATTCATCGTGATACCTCAGGTTGAATAAATAGCATCAGTTTCTTTTATCAGAGACTCAGACTTCTTAGGTCTCATGTTTGTGATCGTTGCCTTTAAGATCTAGTTCAATCCCCTACTCAAATAAAACCAAATTACCAAATTATATCTGCCCAAAATAGGAAGGGGTTTCATCAAGGTGGCGCACATGTGTGCTGTGTGTACCAGTGAGGGGATGGGTACACGTGCAGGTATCCCCGAAGCTTTGAAAACAGCGAGTTAAGTGTAAGTGCAGGCCTTAGATCTGGCCTTAATGAGGATACCTCCCACTATGGAGGCGGGGGGTAATTTCAGCCTTATAATTCTCTTTGGCTCCAAATTTTGTCTCTGGAAACGTTTTCTACAGACTTCTGTCTTTATGCGCCCTAGGCTGTCGGGAGCTCTTACTGGTGTCAGTCACGTCACAGGATCGCTCCTGATCTCTTGTCTTAGTAGCAGTGGCCCCTGATCACGAGCAGCAGAGTCATCGTGCTGCCCCTAGTTCTCAGTCTGCTGTGTTTCAGGTACGTACAGAGATTTTCTCACTCACCAATATCCTGAGAGAAAGCACTTCAGCTGAGAAGCCAGGTAAGCCGTGGAACCCCAGCCACCAGGAGGCTGAGGCAGACGGTTGTCGTGAGTGTGAGGCCTGCCTGGGCTACATAGTTCAAGGCCCACCTAAACTGCAGAGTGAGACCCTGCCTCAGAGCAAGTGCGAGAACTTTTATCAGACTTGACCAGCTGCTCTGGGACATCTTTCAGGATGCTGGAAATAGTCTCTTCTCTTCTCAAAGTGCACTGAACAACCTTTTCTTCTCTTTTTTATTTATTTTAAACGTTAGACATCACATATATGTAAGTATATATGATGAGGTGATTACTGTGTTCGATTGAATTAGCATCTGTCTTTGCACGTGGCCTCCCAGTGTCTGTGTGCAGCAAGAGCCCCTAAAATGTACTGCTTGCAAAAGTCCCACATAGAGTACAGTGCTGGCAGCTCCAGGACATTTAAGCTCCTCCCCACAACTACAGCTTTCACCCTTGACCTAAATCTTCGTAATTCCTTGTGTTCCTTGTTTGTAGTAACCACCATTTTTCCTGCATTCACTGTATTCCCTATTCTGTTTTAAGATTCCACGTATAAGCAGCAGGATCAGCTTTGCAAGTACCCCTTGTTGTACCTTGTTGAAGGCTTTGACCTTCCACCGGACAGTGCTTCTGCATACTTGTTTCTCAGCTCTTGCCCCAGGGCCACTCTGCTTTTGTCCTTTGAGCTGCATTCCTAGGATTCTTAACATCTGCACCAGCTTGTCATCCTGGAGTCAGTGGAAGTTAGGAAGATGAGGGCTCCACAAACCTTTGCACATAGGCTCCTGAGCAGGGACCGTTCTGGTCGCTGCCCAGAAGGCGCTGCTGGGGAGATAGCTCAGTGGAATAAGTGCTTGTCTAGCAAGCACAAGGTCCTGAGTTTGATCCCTCATACCACCAAAAAGAAAGAAAGAATACTATGTCAGAAGGCCGTGTCTCACCATGACTAATCAGTAGCTGGCCTTCTGCACTTCTGTTAGTTTGGACCCTGTGGCAGGAGCAGGAGCCCCACCAGAGAGGCTAAGGCAAGGCTGGGCTGCAGGATTGCGCTTCCCTCAGTGGCCAGCCAGCCTCCAGCTACCACACCCAAAGTGCATCCGGTTTCAGAACACCCCCTGACAGCAGTAGGATTGCAGAGGTGCCCAGCAACCACAGCCCTGCTTTAGGACCACAGCACCCTGTTCAAGGCAGGTCCTTCCCAGAGTGAGCCAAGCAGTTGCACGTCTGAAACTCAGTGAAATGGTTCCAAAAGCCTGGGTTCCTGAGCCCATTTCCTGCCCTCATTGTGACCTGTGTCCCAGCTGTGTGATTTCTTAGCCCTCAGCTTCCCCTTTTGTAAGAGAATTAGCCGGGCATGGTGGTGCATGCCTATAATCCCAGCAGCACCCGGGAGGCTGAGGGAGGAGGATCACTGAGTTCAAGGCCAATCTGAACTATATAGTGAGACCCTGCCTCAAAAATTAATCAGTTAATTTTAAAAATTCATCAGGCTATTTTGACAAATAACACCCTTTACACAGGAGTCCTTTAGTAGACTAGATTGTCATGAAACTCAGCCCTACTTAGACTAGCCTGTGATGGTGGTACAGGCCTCAGTTGCTTGTCACTTGTCTCCCCTCTGAATCCTGACATTTTCTTATCCTGTATGAGTTCTCACAACAGCTACAGGAGGGACAGAACTACAAGATTAAATACCTTTATTCAAAGAAGGTAGGGCCTTGCCTGTGAAAGAAGCAAGCAGGTGTGATAGCCCACACGTATCCCAGCATTCTGGGAGGCTAAGCCAGGAGGATAGCGAATTTAGCCACCCTGTGCAGCTTAGCAACTTAGCAAGAATTGCTTCAGAAAATTAATAAAGGCTGATGACGTAGCTCAGTGCAGAAGCCCTGAGTTCAATACCACATACCCAAAAAACAAAAAAAGAAAAGAGGGCTTTAAACAAATTTACTCAGAACTTGTGGTTATAGGAAATCACTCACAATTTTAGTCTTCATTCATGTGCAGAGAG
>NDGN011509387.1:1155-12836 GCA_002564285.1 Tympanoctomys barrerae
AGAGAGAGAGAGAGAGAGAGAGAGAGAGAGAGAGAGAGAGAGAGAGAGATTTGTAACCCAGTATGGACAACGTATCTAAAAGTGTACCCTTGCTTTATTACAATTATCTTCTCTGTTTTGTGTGATTTTTGGCCTAGTTGTCAATCTGTATATATAATAACTACCTTTATAAAGACTTATAAGATACAAAAATAAATCTGATGCTGGCAAAGGGGGCATGCATACAAAAAGGAAAAATTAAGTTGTATTATGGACACTTACCAATTCCCCTCAATGAATGCAACCATTATGGACTATAAGTGCATACTGATAAACATACAAAAAATAACAAATCCAGTGTCTTTCTCCATTATGACTGGAAGTTGAAGTCCTATGTACTACATTTTGATAATTCTACATTTATAAACCATATACTAATTGTTATCAAAGTTGGTAGAGTTACTTTGCAAATTAAAATAACATAGAAACAATAGCATAGGAAAAACACTAATTACTAATGAGACAGGTGAGTGTTGAGCTTTTAAATGGAGTAGATATACTGAGTTTCAAAGGAAGAGGGGAAATCCTAAATAAGTGAGTTGTAATTCTGTGTCTGTGAATTTTCCACCATTCTTTAACTTCACTAGTATAACAAATTCAATCTTTCTTACAATACAGGGCAGGAGGACAAGGTAGTAAGGATGGTAACTGAGACTGACCACTAACTTATAGTTCTTATAGTCAAGCAGAGAACATGAAATATAAGAAAATCCTCAGAGAACAGTAGAATTAGGTAAGTGTCCCGTGAAAAATTGGACAGCCACGTGCAACACTTCATTTCACTGTGAATCCGTCCTCTTGATTCACGCCCCAGTCAGTCTGAGAGTCAAAGCGGACCTAAATATTTCCAATAGAAGTACTGACATTTTTTCTATAATAGAATAAAAATCCCAGGATTCCAGAAACATGACTGCTCATTTGCCAAGGACAGAGACAGCACAGACAGGGAAACGAAGAACTCCACCAAGTAAGAACAGCTGCAATGAATAGATTTTCACCACCCAGAATGAACACTTCTCCTTGGCTAAAAGATCTCTAGTGATTTGAGTGTATCGAATTACTGTCCAGTAGAAACTCCTTAGAGGCAAAATACAGTTATAAAGGTTTCTTAGGTCTCTACGGGAAGAGGAGGGTATTGTGACAAACTTGGTCCAGAACGTACTTTCTGCTTACCAAATTATAAACTGTTTCTGACAGGACCCACAGAAGGAATTGCTCGTTTCTCATTGTGGTCATGGTTTAGGGCAGCTGTGAGTGGCGTCAGCACCTCTGAGATAATGAGGCTAAAATTCCACTCCAGCTCAGAAGGAAAAATACGCAGCTTTTTATAAGTTTAACTAGATGTGACGTGCTGTACGGCCTTATACTTCTAATACTTCACATCACACGACAGTGATACGGGGATATTAGCAGGCAGGTTTTACCACTTCTCACCAACTTTTCTTTTTTTGGATGCAAAATCATATATAATAACATTTTTTAACTGCATACCATAAAAATTGAATATTTAAACATTTTTAAATTGCTTTTTGTTAAGTTTAATTTTATTATTGTGTTTTGAAAAGTAAAAGACAAAAGCAAGAACAAAAATCAAAAACAATGACAGAAACAGGGCAACATAAAATACATATGTCACAGATTTTCAAAACAAGAATAGCTGATTAACAATGGTTGATACATTATCTACTTTTATTGTCTAATCTGTTGCTCAGATTAATAGACAGAGTTATGTAAGATTGAACATATGGTTGCATGTTACAGCTTGCTTTCCAGAAGAACTAAATTGTTGTTCTTGTCCCTCTTCTATTCCTTTTCATCTTTTTTATTTTATCTTTTTTTAAAATTTATTTTGAAAAGAGTATAGTAATAATTGATATGACATTAGAAATGGTACACATGTAGGAGACCAAGATGCAAGTATCCAAGCACAACTGTGTCCTCAATGTAGTTGCTTAGATTGCAGATATCAGCATACAGAGTTAGTCAAGGTGAAAGTTCTACACATTAACTGCTATTTTCAAAAACTGACGGAAAATTTTAGTACAATCACTTCACCCTTTCTGTACATATACTTGCATGTTTTTCCCTGCCTTTTTTCCCCTATCTTTCTCTCATCTTTGCTGATTAATCTTTAGGTTCTGTTTTTTTTTCTGCTTTATTGCATCTGTTTTAACTTTCAGGTTTTATTTCTTCTTTGGGTTCTTACACTAGGGATACTATATGATGTTTACACATGTGGGCTTAATTTATTTCACTTATAAGTATAGTTTCTAGTTGCATCCATTTAACTATGAAGGCTTCAAGTTTCTCTTTGTTTATAGCTGAGTAATACTCCTTTGTATAAAAATACCACACGTTTTACATCCATCCTCAGGTGATGGGCATTTTGGTTGCTTCCAAGATTTGGATATGACAAATTCTGCTCCTATAAACATGAGTGCACATATACCACTGTGGTATGATGATTTCAGTCTTTTGGGGGAAATACTCAGAAGGGAAATAGCTGGATTTAATGAGATTTCTAGTTCTACTTTGTTTAGAAGTCTCCACACTGATTTTCGTAGTGGTTGTGCCAGTCTTCATTCCCATCAGCAGTGGAAAACTGTTCCTTTTGCCCCACAGTCTTTCCAGTATTTGTTATTAGTTGATTTATTTATGCTTCTTTCTGGGGTGAGATGGTATGTTAATGTTGTTTTAATTTGCATTTCTGGAATGGCCAGTGATGTGGAACATTTTTTTACGTAATTATTTACCTTTTGTATTTCTTCCTCCAAGAAGTGTGTATTCATCTCAGATACCCATGTTTGGATTGCATTTTTAAACTTTGGAGCCCTAATTTTTTTTTTTTTAGTTCTTTATCTACTCTAGATAGAAGACCTTTGTCCGTGTGATTATTGGATAAAATATTTTTCCAAATTTGTGGGTTGTCTTTTCACTTTGTTGGTGATTTCCTTTGACATGCAGAAACTTCTCTATAAGAAGAGGTTCCATTTGTTGATTCTTTCAATACTTCCTGGGAAGTTTCATTTTTGTTCATGACCTGTCTACCTAGCCTTATGTCTTCAAGAGTTCCACCTACTTTTTCTTCCAGGAGATTTAGTGCTTCTGTTTTATTGTTTAGATCTTTAATCCATTTTGACTTTAGTTCAGTGTATGGCAATAGACCTGGTTGTAGTTATAGTTTTTGGCACATGGAGAACCAGTTTTTCCAACACAATTTCTTAAACAGGCTATCTTTCTTCCAGTGAGTATGTTTGGCCCCTTTGTTCAAAGATAAGATGACTGAGTGTGTTTGAAGTTGACTCTGCATCTTCCAATCTGTTCTATTGATCCTCAGATCTCGGTTTTTTTGTTTTGTTTTGGTTTTTTTGCCAGTACCATGCTGATTTCATTTCACTGTATTTAGTGCAGGACTTAGAGGGTCTCACTAAGCAGTTCAGAGCATAGTGATCCTCCTGTTTTCAGGCTCCAAAGTGCTGGGATTACAAGTGCATGCCACCACACCCAGTCTCAGTAGACATATCAGTGTGCCCCTGGGGCAGGGCCAGCACGGCACACCTATGTTCGAATGCTGGTCCCTGAGTCTGCCTAAGCAGGTGCTTTAGTCTGCTGAGCTCTGTAGTCAGCCCCCATGCTGATTTTATTACAATAGTTTTGTAATATAATTTCAAGTCAGGGATTGTAATGCCTCCTGCCTTGCCTTTGTTGCCCAATCTTGTCTTTGCTATTCTAGGTCTTTTTTGGTTCCAAATAAATTTCAGGAATGTTTTCTCTAGACCTGTGAAGTGTGTTGGTGATATTTTCATAGGGATTGCATCAAATCTGTATAAAGATTTTGCAAGTATGGCCATTTTCACAATGCTGGTTCTTCCTATCCAGGAGCAAGGAATATCTTTCCATTTTCTAAAATCCTTTTCGATCTCTTTTTGCAGAGAAGTGTAATTTTCATTATATAGATCTTTTACTTCCTTAGTTATATTAATTCCTAGGTATTTCATTTTATGGATGCCATGGGGGTATTGTTTTTCTAATTTCTCTCTCAGTGTGTTTGTTATCTGGGTAGACGGATGCTCTTGATTTTGAGATATTGACTTTGTAAGCTGCTACGCTCCTGAATTTGTTTATTAATTCTAGGAGCTTCTTGGTGGAGTTTTTTGGGTCTTCCAAGTAGATTTTCATATCATATGCAAATAATGATAGCTTACTTATTTACCTATTCTTATTCCTTTTATTTCTCTCTCTTGTCTAATGGCTCTAGGTAATGGTTCTAAACTATATTGAATAGGAGTGATGAGAGAGGACATCCTTGTATTGTACCTGATTTGAGAGTAAAATCTTTCAGTTTTTCCCCATTTAGAATTATGTTGGCTGTTGGACTGTCATAGATGGCTTTTATCAGATTGAGGTAGAGGCCATCTATTTCAATTTTCTATAGGGCTTTAATCATAAATGAAAGTTGAACTTTGTCAAAAGCCTTTTCTGCATCAATTGAGATGATTATGTTGTTTTTGGACATGGCTCTATTACTACAGTGTATTATGTTTAAAGATTTGCATATGTTGAACCATCCCTGCATCCATGGGATGAATCATAACTGGTCATGGTGTATATGATTTGCTGTATTGTATTTCCTAGGATTTTATTGAGGATTTTTGCATCTATGTTCATGAGGGAGATTGACCTGAAGTTCCCTTTTGGAGTTGAATATTTCTCTAGTTTTGGTATCAGTATAATACTTGCCTTCAGAAATGATTTTGAGAGTATTGCTTAATTTCCAACTTTATTGAAGAGTTCAAGGAGTATTGAGATTAAATCTTCTCTAAATTTCTTGTAGAATTCAGATGTGAATCCATCAGGTTCTAGGCTTTTCTTTGTCAGCAAGTTTTTATTACATTTTGAATTTCTTTGGCTGATATTGGGTTATTCAGAGTATTTATACCTTCTTGATTCAGTTTTTGTAATTTTTACCTTTCTAGGAATCTGTCCATTTCTTCTTTGTCTTCAATTCTGCAATAGCAAAAATATTCAAAGTAGCTATTGATGATCTTCTGAATGAATTTCCTTAGGATATGCATTAATTCCACTCTTTTCATTCTTTACTGCTTGAATTTGAGTTTTTCTTTCCTCTTTTTAATGAGGTTAGCTAGAGATTTATCAATTTTATTTAATCTTTCAAAGAACCAGCTTTTTAATTCATTAATTCATTTTATTGGT
This sequence comes from Tympanoctomys barrerae, assembly GCA_002564285.1. NCBI lineage: Eukaryota > Metazoa > Chordata > Mammalia > Rodentia > Octodontidae > Tympanoctomys > Tympanoctomys barrerae. The sequence continues at coordinate 6,409 of NDGN011509387.1, forward strand.
TACTGAGGAGGGTGGTATCAAATTTCCATATATTTATGGGGCTTTTGTGTGGTTTCTTTTTCCATTGATTTCTAGTTTCATTGCACTGTGGTCAAATAATATGCATGGGATAATTTTTGTTGTCTTGCATTTATTTGTTCTATCTAGTATATGGTCTATTTTAGAAAATGTTCCATGTGCAGCTGAGAAGAAAGTGTATTCAGATGCTGTTGGATGGAACACTTTGTCTATGTGCACAGAGTCTATTTGTTCAACGCTCTGGTCCAGTTCTACTACCTCTTTGCTAATTTCTTGTCTGTTGGACCTATCTTTTTGAGATAAGTGGTGTTAATATCCCTGTCAATATTGTCATACAGGATATTAGAATTTTTATATCCATTAAATTTTTTCTTATGTAGTTTTGTGCTCCCAAATTTGATGCACACATATTTATGACTGTTATCTCTTCCACTTTTATTTTTCCTCTAACCTTATATATAGTGGCCTTCTTTATTTCATTTGACCATTCTTGGTTTAAGGATCAGATTATCTGGGAACAGAATTGCTATACCTGTTTTTTTCTGAGGTCCTGGAGTATGTAGTATTATTTTCCATCCTTTGACTTTCAGTCTATGAATTTTTTCAGGAGTTAAATGTGTTTGTTGAATACAGCATATTGCTGAATTTTGCTTCTTCTTTTTTTTTTTTTTTTAGAACCAGGGATTGAACTCAGGCCCTTGTGCTTGTCAAGGAAGCACTTATTCCACTGAGCCATCTTCCAGGGCCCTGGATTTTGCTTCTTAATCCACTCTGCCAATCTATTTCTTTTAATAGGTGAATTGAGTCCATTTACATTGATGGTTACAATTGATATATATTTACTTACATTTTTCATGCTATTCTCCTGCTGTTGTTTCCCCACTTTTCTCCTCTGTTTAATTGTCTGCCATATTTGGTTGGTTATTTCCATTCTTATTCTTGCAGTTGTGATCAGTTTGATCCCTCTCTAAAATATTTTCTAGTACTCTGTGTAGGATTGACTTGGTCATCATAAAATTCTTTAGTTTGTTCTTTGTTGTGGAAGTATTTCAATTCTCCATTAAACTTGAAGAGAGTTTTGCAGAGTATATCAGTCTGGGTTGGAATTTGTTTTCTTGGAGGACTTGTAGTATTTCACTCCATGCTCTTCTTTACTTGGTGGTTTGTGAGGAGAAATCTGCTCTTGTTCTGGTGGGTTTTCTTTTAAGGGTGATCTGCTTCTTTTCTCTAGCAGCTTTTAGTATGTTGTTCTAGTGCTGCATTTCTGGGATCTTGATCATTATATGCCTGGGTGTGCTTTTAATTGGGTTGATATTATTTGCAGTTCTATATGCCTTGGTTACCAGAAAGTCAGACTGTTTCCACATATTTGGGGAATTTTCTGATATTACTTCTACCCATATACTTTTTATATCATTTGTATTAAGTCCTTCTTTCTCACTGACACCTATCAGTCTTTTGTTTGTTGTTCATCTTTGCATTGTCTTGCAGCTATTGAACTACTATTTCCTGGGTCCTAGTTGTTCATAGGAGATCTTAACTTACCTTTTCACTAGCTGCAACAGTATCTTCGGGGTCTGAAAGTCTATCTTCACTTTCATTCAAATGATCTCAACAACTTTTAATTGTGTTTTTAATCTCCTGAATATCTCTTTGCATCTGTTTCATGCATTCGATTTATTTTCTATATTGCTCATTTAAGGTTTGCATCATTTTTCTATTCTCCTCTATGTTTTAATCAGTGTCTTCTTTAGAAATGCTTAGTAATTCTTTCATTATAGTTATCATTTCCTTTTCTTTTACTTGGGAGATTATTTCTGATCTGATTTCCTCTGAAGCCTTCTGCAGTTGTTTCTTTACCTCAGATGCTATTATTTCAAAGATTTCATGGTGTGTGACTTCCAGTTTCCTCTATGCTAGTGTTTTCTGCATTTGTTTTGAGTGGGCTCAGGGCCTGAGAATGCATTTTTCTCCTTCTCTTTGACATTTTACCTTTCAGAGAAAACTCTTTATTTTGATTTCTGTGGTACTGTTTTGTGAAGGTTGTTAGTATTTAGCTGTATCACTGTGATCCTCTCTGCAAAGAGATAATTCTTTAGATATCTCTTCTGTTCATAAGTGGTTTTTGTGTGTGCCCTGTGATTTTGCACTCTGTATTGATTACAAGTGAGATATTAGTTTCTGTTTGGCACTGTGCTTCGGTGAGGGCTTTCTTGAGGTTATTGCCCAAGTGTCTCCTGATATCACTCAAGATAGAACATGTAGTTAAAGAAGTTATGGTTTATATATAGTAATACAATCAGAAACACTAATAATGGGTAATGAGATATAGCAACTGACAAACTTTTGCAGCTAATGGGTTTGTATCTTAGACCATAAGAGCAAACATTATCACTGCATAGCTAAGCAGATATTGAATTGGGAATTTATATTAAAATTTGTTCCCATAAGTTTTGTCTGGTCCCCTCCCCTTGATGTACCTGGAGACTTCCAGGAAGACTAGTTCACCCCAGGTACCCGTTGCCACCTCTGTCTCAAGATGATGTGTCTATAGGTCTGGGTGCAGTTCTGGCTGCACTGGCTTAGCAGTATGTCTCAGCTCACCAGGTCAGGATCTACTGAAGCAGCTGGGCCTGGCTTGTGCCTGGCTGCTGTGCTCGGCTTCTTCCTTCTGCAGTCCACGGAAGAGGACCCGCTGTGCCCCGCTGGCTAGATGAGCTGCTGCTGTTTTAGCAGCTGTTTTAGCTTGCTGGGTCTCGCACCTGGTGGCTCTGCAAGGAGTTCCCCCACAGGGTCCCCAACCAAGCCTCTCTGCTGGAGTTTTACTCTGGCTGGTCCCAAACTGACCTGCCGGCCCACTCGGCCTTGGAATTCTGCTCTGGGGAGGTCTCACCAACTTTTTTGTTTGTTTGTTTGTTTGTTTGTTTGTTTGTTTTGTATTTTAGGGAAGGGTCTACAGGGTGTTCAGGGTCTCACTACTAGATTGGATTCATAGTGATCTGCCCATTTACAGCCTCCCAAGAGCGGGAATACAGGTGTGCACTACCACTCCCAGTCTCACTTGCTATCTTGGTGCATCCTAGGGGCAGGGCCAGCATGGTAGGCCCGGGGATTGAACCCCCAGCCTCTGAGCCCGCTTGCAGATGCTTTAATGTGCTGATATGCTTTAATTTGGCCGGCCTTTTTTTTTTTTTTTTTTTCAGAACCAGGGATTGAAATCAGGCCCTTGCGCTTGCCAAGCAAGCACTTATTCTACTAAGCTATCTCTCCAGCCTTTTTACCAACTTTTAAAAACAAAACAAACTAGAAAATACTGCAAAGCATTAAGATATGCTTTCAAATATTTTACTTTTAAGAAAAAAATATAATTTTAAACTTCCTAAACAGATAATAAAAATGCAAAGTCTAATTCAGATTTCATTGTAAAGATAAAGTGTATTTAAATGCATAAAATTGTCCTTAAAATAATTCCAACATTTATCTCTGGGCTGATACAGAATAAATAATTTTGGTTTAACCCTTTTTTTCTAGATATCTAAGATTTTGCTAAAATTAGAAAATCCATGAAAAAATTAGAATGTTAAAAATCCAAAGTAAAAGGTCAGCAAGAAATGTGATTCTCGGGATTATCATGATTCACAAAGATGAATTCTAAAGAGTCCATCCCAAATTTTGAAAGGATTTTAGGACTGAAAATTTTATTTACTAGGTTATTGTTTCATAATGTAGGTCTCACTTCTGAGTTTACATTTTTTCAAATGCTTTAACTTCGAATTCTAACCTTCATTTTGCACAGTAACATTCATGGGAAAGTACATCAAAGGCCACCAAGCCCATGTTCTCTTTTCCAGCCCCTGGAGAACACAGGTGCCGCCTAAGTGACAGGCTAGAAAGGCAAGAGGCGGCCCCGGTGGCTCTTCCCAGCTTCCTCACAGTGCCTGACATGCACCTGGCGGGCCTGTCACTGCGCTGCGTGGAATGTGCCGCCAAGGTCAGCGTGCTGGAATTGCGGTCCCTGTCGACAGGTGTGGCAGCTGGGACTGCCACGGCTGAGGCAGGCCCTGCCTTGGAGGCAGTGGGCTACTGCAAGGCAGCTTTCTGTGGCCCCTTTATCTCCGCCTGGCGAAGCTTTGCCTTTCTACTTTGCACCACGAAATAACACAGCAAGAAGGCGCGGACCACAGGTGGGCCTCATGCTCTGCCTTCGCAGCCTCCTCAACTGGAAGGATGCTTCTTTTCTTCAGAAATTAAAGGCGCTAAGACCAAATCTGCAGGCAATGACGTGGCCCTGCTGGGGTTAACCAGAATCAAAGGATTCTGGAAATCTTGGGGGAAGCATAAAAGATACAAGAGGAAAACACCTGCGCTTTGCCTGCTGGGATGTGGAGGAGTTTCCAAGGTGTCACTCATCTTCTGGACACAGAGCTGAGCGAGGAAGTCATGGGAAATCCAGCCAGCGCCATGTGATCGGCTCAACATCTGATCAACTACAGCTTTCTGTTCCAATGCTCAGAATTGTTCTAGGGTGGTAGATTTAGCTTTTCTGTGACGTATACCCAAAAATGTGCAGAGGAATGGAGTGGGCCCAGAGGTCATTTTCTTCTTAGGCCAGTAGCTACAGACGTTCAGGACCTAGGCATCCTCTCTGTCCTGTTCTCTGAAGTTGGCCATTCTACTGCCACCGATTCTTTTAGCCACAGTGATAACCAGGACACCTGGTGAAATTTGAAAGTAAACTTTGTTCTTGGATATTATTGGTTATATGTAAGTATCATTGTGATACAGAAGTGTGCTGATGTATGGGCAAGATGCAGGCTACACGCTGACCAGGTGCTAGGCCTTGAGGGTTGAGGGTTGGTGCTCCCCTAGCTCGTGTGGAAATCTAGCTGCCAGTATGTACAGGGCTGAGGGGGAGCCTTCAGGGTGGTGAGACCACGAAGCTCCAACTTTAGGGGTGCAGTTAGTGTCATTGTAAGAGGACGAACGTGTACTCCTCTTGCCTTCTCTTCATCCTTCTGCTTTTTTCCCATCAGCTTATGCAGACCAAAAGGCCTTTGGCAGAGCCCAACTCCTTGATACTGGGCTTCACAGCCCAAGAAGTTGGAAGCAAGACGTTTCCATCCATTATCGGCCATCAGTACCCAGCCTGGGGCATTCTATCACAGCAGCACAAAAGAACCTAAGGCACCAGGTTTCCCAGGGAGAGTCTGGAAGGCCACACTGGTGTTCCTCAGTGTGTAACTCAGGGAAATTGGGCCACAGGGTCCCAAATGTAGAGTTCTACTTGTCGATGGACAACGCTGACAGTAACCTAGGAAACCACGGCTCAGGTACTCGCTACCTATCCTGGGAGAGGTACTTTATTTTACCAGTGCTAGTACCAAAACCAGTACTACCCCATATGACTGTTTACACATATAAAGTAGATAACACTAAACTTGGCGTCACAGGTCCCAGCACAAGTAATTAACTGCGAGTTTATTCCCTTCTTATCTTTCTTTGCTTATGAGAAAAACCCATCTGGTTATCCCACTGCTTCAGAAACACAAAATACACAATCTCTCCAGTCTTTCCAAAATTAGAAAGTCTAACAACTTTATTTCTACATACTTTTTTCCATTTTTACAGGATGCAGCTCTTCTGATTCTTTTCTGAGTTCAGGTAAATCGCTTATCACCATCTCAAGTGCATTTTTCAAAGGAGACTCAGCGACTTCAGAGAAAGTCTAAAGCCATGTAGAAGGGGGGTATTCTTAGTGATCTAAATTAAATAAAAATTATCAATGGAAAAATAACTGAATCCTCTCATTACCCTTCATCCCAGCAACAAAAATCAGATTTCTAAGATCCACTTCCTCTGAAAGGAGAAAGATATTTACATTTTTCTCTTCTGTTTTCAAGCAACTGAACCCACCCAAATGTTCTGTCTTTCAGGAACATTTTGCATATTTATGGGCCAGTCCTGAAGTTTTCATGACTTTGCAGTTTGCTATTAACATTTTGTGTAGACTTTGTCCTAGCCCAAGATATATGGACACATTTTACATAGAGCCCAAATGCTGGCCAGACCTTCCTTTTGCATAAAAGACAGAGCCTTCCCTCGGGACTAATTCCCCCTAAGATATATTACAGAATGTGTTGCATTTTTCATGGCCAGGAAGAAAGCATGCTCTATCCAATATCAAATGAGGGAGTTGATACACTGTGAGTTTTCAATAATCTTGGATTTCTAGAATACTAAGGAAATAGAGCCCTTTTCATTTTCTAACCATTTGTTTAGGCTTTAAGTCAGGTATGTAAGAAGCCTAAAATTTATCATTACAAGAGTGATTTGTTCTAATGGTGTTGGTAAATAGAATATCATGTCTGCATCTTGTACAGCAATTAACCACTAGGAAGAATGTATGCAAT
>NDGN011509391.1:2092-12302 GCA_002564285.1 Tympanoctomys barrerae
TTGAACTCAGGCCCTTGCGCTTGCCAGGGAAGCACTTCTTCCACTGAGCCATCTCCCCGGCCCTGTTGGATCTTGAAAAATTTGCTCTTTCAGGTTCTTAAATTAGGGAGACAATACAATGTCTAGACATGTGGCTCTGATTTGTTTCACTTATAGTATGGTTTCCAGTGGCATCCACTTACCTATTAAAGCCTCAAGCTTATTTTTTCTTACAGCTGAGTAATACTCCATTTGTAAAAGTGTCATATATTTTTTATCCATTCCTCAGCTGATGGGCATTTGGGTTGTTATTACAAATTGTGCTGCTATGAACTTGGGTGCATGTATGTCACTGTAGTATAATGTTTTCAGTTCCTATGGAAAAGTAACCAGTAGGGGAATAGCTGGATTGGATGGGACTTCTAATTCCATTTTTTACAGAAAACTCCACACAAATTTCTACAGTGGTTGTACCAGTCTACCTTTCTACCAACAGTGGAGAAGGGTTCCTTTTTCCCCAGTCTTTTCAACATTTGTTATCAGTCGACTTCTTGATAATAGCCATTCTTTCTGTCATGGTTTATGAAATTTGCTTTCTACAACACATTCAGCAGTATTGAGAATTCTGGTTTTTTTTTTTTTTTTTTTTTTTTTTACAATACCATTGGCACACAGTTTTCAGAATCTTTTTATCAATGTGAAAAGCAAAAGGTACTATATTATTACGTGTTTGTATTGTTTGTTTATCTTATATACCTTTTGTTTTAAGCTTATTTTTCTTTTAAAATTATCATATTGATATTTAGAGATGTTTGGTTTTTGTGTAATTTTAGATTAATAGATTACATATTTGCCATATTAAAATCATATTTTTACATTATGTGTTGCAATTTTATAACATTTTTGTGTAGTTAAAAGTATGAGTTACATACTGTGCTTACGATTTTTCCTATAGGGATCTACTGAGAAAAGCTAGCCTCATTTCAAGATTGTATTGCTTGTGCAGGGATGCAGCTCAGCAGCACCAGTGCCTGCCTAGCAGGGGCAAGGTCCTGAGTTCAATTCCTGGTACTTGTCCCCATCAAGATCATATTGCTTGGATTTTAGCCAGTACTTTTAATTCTTACACTAAATTTTTAATTTATATGGAATTATTTTTGTTGTACATAATTGAGGAAATGATTAAGGGTTGTGGCCAGCTAGCTCAATATTTTTATTTCAGTAATCCACTTATCCCCTTTTTAACATATAACGTAAATTCTTCATTTTCTTTTGTGTCTCTCCTACTCTGCTATCTTTCTATCTCTTCTAGTACATCCCACTGTTATTTTCATGATTGTATTTCCTTGTTTTAAAGTGCATGTGTTAGCTACGGACTTACCCCCCTGAACGTGCCCCATCTTGTCTAAAGTACAAGTGTCTCTCTTAGTTTACTGAGCTGTTTCCACAGGATTTTTTAAATAGCACTACTTGGAAGAAAAAACATTTTACTTTAATGATTGGCCCCATTTGAAAACTGGTTTTTTTTTTTTAGAAATTTGAAGATACAAATGTGATTTTTGGCTCAGGAGAAGTACTATATGATTGTGATGTGTTGTTGGGGGTCAATTGAAAGGCTTACATTTAAAATTTATTTCTTAAGACTAAAGGAAGTAATTGGGACTTAAAGGTGGGGGTGTAGGACTAGATATTAGGTGTGTGGTTGAAGTCGTTCTGTCTACATGTGGAGGCTCGAATAAAGAGGGGAAGCACTAGAGAAATACAGAGAAAGCAGGAAGCATTATTACTATAGTATTGATGAGCTATATCATGGAGAAAACAGAATAGATCATAAGATTAAGAACAGAATGTGGAGGAGATGGCAATGGACACAGAGATGTTAACATGGTACCAAGTATGGTGCTGAGTTAGAATTTAGTACTGTTAACGGTTCTCATTACTATTATTACTAAACTTAGCAATATTTTTATAATCTTAGTCACTATATTGTACTTCTTGTTAACTTACTCATTAACTTACCTTTTTCACTCAAAGAAGTGTTTCTCAATCTTTCTCAGTGTGAGAACTCCATTTTAAATAAAGAAAATTATATAGATTATTCTCTTTCCACATTGTATTTGTATTTTTAGTTGCAGTAGAGTCTTCTTTATTAAAGAAACATTACTAAGCAGGAAAAACCTACTAACGTGTATTTAATGCAAAAAAGAATTTGTTAAAATAACATATGAGAATCGTGGTCTGCTATTTTTTTCTCCATGTTATTATACAAATAATTTTATTATGTGACTAGAAGATTTTATTTAATACAGAATTAGTTATATACCATAATCTATTAGCATGAACTGTATTATAAAATGTTTATTAATGTATAAATTGTTTATTTCTTACTGTAATTCCTTGACAGCAGTCAGGAACTTAGAATAGATGTGTATTTCATTCTCATATCTTAATGTTTCAGAAGACTGTATTGTGGAATTATATTGTCATGTAATTTCCTCTTTTAGAGTGGTCAGTATCTACACAAACATTTTTGTGATATAATAAAAGCCACTATTAAATTTTTTTAAAAAATGTATTTGTTACAGGGTCTATAGGGTCGCACTACACAGATTGGACTTGTAGTGATCCTTCTGTTTTCATCCTTCCAAATGCTGAGATTACAGGCCCATGCCACCACACCCAGACTCAACTACCATCTCAGCTTGCACAAGGGGCAGGGCTGCCATGGCTTGTTGGGGATCGAACCCTGGTCCCTGTGCTGCCTAAGCAGGTGGTTTAGTCTGTTGCACTATCTGGCTGGCCTTATGTTATTTATTTTAAAAGAACTCCTTTGGACACACCACAAAAATTAATACTAATTAATTTCTCTTGAAATTAATACTAATTTTCTTTTCTCTTCTCATATTATTATATGGTAATATCAATAAATAATACCATTGTTCAGCAGTATTATTGAATACATTATTAGACTGAATGTGTTCAACATTGTTGCTATTGTTATGGAATTAAAATGAAACATGAGTAATCTAAAGAAATATAAAAATATCCATAAATGCTAAGTTGACATAATGAAGATAAAGAGTTTAAGATGAAAAAAAGATATAAAAGCTGCAGGAGAAACAGGGAATAAATATATTTGCTATTGAAATGATGTGTTGACTATTCTAATTGAGTTTTACTGTGGCTCGTTTATTCTCCAGTGAGCTGTGTCTTCAGTCGTGGTTTATTTCATGTGCCTCCGTGGTCTGCATTATATGTTGATTGCTATAAAGTATTTATCATTCACAGTTCAAAGAGTCTGACTGTTAAGGAAAGAATTGTATGTTGTAATTATACTTTGTGTGTCCTTTGGCCATGTGATTCTCCTCAGTGTTTATGGTTAGTGGTGTATGGAATAAAGCTTACATTACTTGTGTTCTTAGATGTTAATGTATCAATAATTGATGGAAATCAATTTTACATGAGAAAGTATTTCTAGCCAATTAACAGTTTTCAGTAGTTTTTTTTTTCATATTTTGACTGCTATACAGATTTTAAAAGTTACTTTCCTTTTATACTGTGGAGAATATGCCACTCAGACAAAGACAAATTTTAGAAAGCAGGGTTTCCATGAGGCATATCTTTATTCTGAATTTATGTTTATTTTTGTTTTTTTTCTGGGACCCAGGCTAGAACTCAGACCTCACGCTTGCCAGGCAGGCGCCTATGCCCTTGAGCTCTCTCTCCGGCCCTCATATCTTTATTCTGGAGAAAACCACAGATTGGATAACCACTCAGGCAGTGCTGAGTGCTTTGATTGTGCAGTTCTGCACACTGTATTCTGCATTCAGTTCTGTCTAGTTCTGTATTAGATGTTTTAATTATTCAATTGGGTTTCTAATCTTACAACACTATCTTCAGTGTTGAACCACATGAATCTTACAATTATAAAAGAGAATTTTATGGAGTGAAAGTATCTAAAGTTGGTTTTTGTGCTTATGGTATAAATACAGTGTTTAAAGGACCTCATGAAATGTAGTATGATATATTATTAAATTTAAATAATTTCCCTATGTTGCCATTTAACACGGATGATAAGAAAAGAAATGACAGGTTAAGATCTACCTGGGGGGCAGGGAGATGGCTCGGTGGAATAAGCGCTTCCCTGGCAAGCGCAAGGGCCTGAGTTCAATCCCCGGTTCTGAAGAAGAAAAAAAAAAACCAAGCAGAGGGAAAACTAAATCATGTGACTTTTATGGAGACATAGATACACCTAGTAAGCATTATTTGGAATACCAATTAGTAGGAAGAACACTGCAATTTTATTTACTAACATTAAGCACAATTATTAATTACATACCTGGCGAGTATAGCAGGAAGCAGGCTGTGAGGGCCTTGCTGGAACCTCAAGCCCGTCACGTGCGAGCGATGAGTATTGAAATCCTGTAGGGAAATGAGTAATTGTAGTTGTACAAATTTAATAGCTCTGAAATGAGGCAAATTATATTTTCTTGTCTGAGAATATAAATAGTGTGGCATTAAGATAATGAGCTGTAGTGATTACATATAGAAAATGGACTTACGTAGAATTTAAAAGAAAATGATGCATTCAGTGTCACGCTGCTCCGTGGGGTGACACGTGTGCGCTTTTTCTTTAGATATATTTGGTTCATATGCTATTTTCTGTGTTCCTTTCATACTGAAAATTAATGTGAGGGGGACTTTTTGAATGAATTACGACAAGTGACTGGGAATTATAAATTGAAAGATACTGTGATTCGTGATATTGTGAAATGGACAAGGGATGATTCACTTTTTATTTATTTATTTTTTGCTTTTCTTTCTTTTTCTTTGAAGATCCAAACTCCAGAATTTGTGGCCATTTACTCCTAAGTGCAGCCAAGAATTCATTTGCAAAACTCATGGATAAAATTAGTCTGGCAATGGAAAGTATGCCTCTGCATAGTAGCAGGAGTATTACCTATTTAGAGAAAGATTCTTTGGTCCAGAGGTTGGCCCATGGGCTTCATAAGGTGAACACACTGGCCCTGAAGTGTGGTTTGCGTGGCCATGTGCCCATTATGGTATGTATATAGTTTCATTTGAAGTGACTTTGTGACTTGTAGATTTACTTTTGAATGAGACTTACATATAGTTTAAGTTAGTTGTATATGAATACTTAGATTGTCTTTAGATGTCACATAAACTTTTAATACAGTAAATAAAAACACTTCTGAAAAAGTCCTGGCATTAGTTCTAAATATTGTATATTGTTTTCTGTTAGTGCACTGTGATAGAATCAACTTCACAGCTGTCAATTCTGTTTTCTAGCCATCTAGATAGTTTTTTTTTTATTAAGGTGTTCACTTCAAAAGCTAAATTATTGATAACATAAAACATAAAGCTTTCACTTGTAAGTTTCAGTAATAGCCAGTTTAATTTTTTGGTAATCTAAGTTGCGTTTAACTTTAGTAAAAATGATCATTGCCATTGCTTTATTAGTAAATCTGTATTATTGCTTATAAAGCTGTTCTTTCTTGGCAATAGAAAAGCACAGCTTCATTGCAGAAGCAAATATTTGGGTTTACACAAAGACTGCATGCAGCAGAAGTGGAGCGTCGCTCGCTGCGCCTAGAGGTCACGGAATTCAAGCGGAACGCAAATGAAATGCAAAAGGAGCTGGCCAGAGCCCAGGGCCTCCAACTGCAGCTGAACGACTGCAAGCACTCTGTAAGTGTGTGCGAGGCATACTTCCTGGTTTCATTGCCGTGTTCGCTCTCGCTGTCCTTTTTCCTTCTTTTACTTTAAAAAATAAATTCCAGGTCCTATTAATAAGATTTATTTTTTTCCTCAGACAACTGCCTTTCTGCTGCTGGGAGAGGGGGGATTTCCTCTCCTTGCTCTATTAAATATTTTTAGCAAATTAGATTATTTCTAACAAGATCAAATTGCTTTTCTGTTAGTACCTATGTCATACATATTAATCTTGTTCATGATAGGGAATTTATACCTGTACATAATTGGTCCTAATCCTTTTATTCACATTCTCCTTCTTCTCCCCTCCCTTTAATTCTTCTCCCCTCCCTTTTATGAAAGCTCTGTTGCCATTTTCTCCTTCCGTTCTCTCTTTTTCCTTTCCCCCTCTTTTCTTCTCCCGATCGCCATCCCTCTGTCCTGCTTCCCATTTGAACACGTTCTTCCTACTTCTCAATATTTAACTTCCATTATGGTTCTTGTTTATCATTTGGGTTTCTCACAAAGGAGAAACTGTGATATTTGAGTTTGTGGGTCTGATTTATTTCACTTAAGATTATGGTTTCAAGTGCATCCGTCTTCCTAAAATGACTCCAGTCTGTCCTTCGGGATGGCAGAGGAGCACCGCATTGTGTAGTGATGCCACATTTTCCTTTTCATCTGTTGTCGGGCCCATGGGCTGTGTTCTACTATTAGCAGTAATAAATTGTGTTGCTGTGACATGGTTAGGCTTATGTCATTATGCTGTGATGCTTTTCACTCTTTCAGAAGGTGCTGAAAAGGGGCACATCTGGGTCCAATGGAACACTACTTTTAGATTTTTGAGAAATCTCCATTCTAATTTTCATAGTGGTTGTACCATTGTACACTCCCAGCAACCATGGAGAAGGATTCCTTTTTCCCTAGAGCTCCTGCAGCGTTTGTTATTGGGTGATTTCTGGTGATGGTCATTCTTTCTGGAGTGAAATGGAATCTTGGTGTTGTTTTAATTTGCATTTCTCAAATGACCAATGATGTTGAACACTTTTTCATATTTTTCTTTGCTGTCTGTCTTTCTTTATCTGAGAAGTACTTGTTCATTTCACTGGCAGGTTTTAAATTAATTATTAATCCTATGATAATGTAAATTGTTAATATAAATTATTTCAAGTAGATATATCATCAGAGGGAAATGGGCCTTATGGATTAAGCCGAGTCAAATAATCATGAATTGTTTTTAAGGTATGTTTTCATTAAGCACATGTCTAGAGATACTACAGTTTTTTCCCCTCATTTTTAAAGGTTTTTGTTCAAAGAAGGATAACTTAGGAGTTGTTTCAATATATTTTTATTGTAAAAGTAATATATTACAATTATAAATAAGAATCAAGAAATGTGAAGAAGAAAGCCTAAGGTTCTAGTTTTACATACCCAGAATCGTTGGAATGTGAGTACATTTTGTTCCTCACATTTTTTGTGCTGAGGCTTGTATGCATGCCTGAAAGGGTAATTATAGTTTGAAATTACTTCATATGTGCAGTTTGCCTGCTGATTGAAGTACAAAAACCTTTTACTTGAAATAGTGTAGTTTTATGCTATTAATTATTATTTCATTTTAGATAAATTAACACTGCTTGGTTGTTTTTCCAAAAATATTTTGCTATTTAAATAATAAAGAGCTCTTTACACAATTAAAGCCAGTGCTTTTGGACTCTGGCTCTGCTGCCTTTGCATTTGCTTCCAGTCATACATACAAACTACAGTTGGGATCTTGAGCTGGCTGGCCAAAAAAGACAATCACTGACACTAAGGTTTGGAACAAAATCATTAATATTTAGATTTAGGTTTATAACAGTTGCTTTCCTAAAAATTGGAAGCCTGTATTGTATTGTTCCTGGTATATGTACGAAGAATTCTAGTTTTTGTGCACAATTAGATTTTGTAGGCCATAGTTAAGAATTAGGAAATTAATATTTTATCTTTGGTTATTTAAGAATTAGGAAAACTAGTAAACATCTTATTTTTGACTATTAATCAGGTCCAACTTTCTAGAGTCTAGACAGGAAGGATTTAAAGAAAAGTTGGTGAGAGTTGACGGTCTGTTTTGGGAATGTTTTTCTTTTAATAACTGACATGTAGCAAAATCGAAGAATGTGTTCCACGATTTTTCTTCTCTTCTCTTTTCTTTTCTTCTTTTCTTTTACCAGGCAAGCATTTATTCTACTGAGCTATCTCCCTGGCATTTCAAATTTGTCTACTAAATAGATACAGATTTCTTTTGTTTTCAGTGGCAGGGATTGAACTGAGGGCCTTGTGCTTGCCAGGCAGGGGCTTATTCTACTGAGCTATCTCCCCAGCTCCAGAAAATGTTTATTGTGAATTATTTCCTTTGAAATTGAGGAATAAAAAATAGGATTAATTGGCATAATAAATGAGGAAATGAAGCTTACCATGTTTATATTTTGGCATAGTATTTTAAGTTATAAATTTAAGTTGTACAATTAATAATTATATTGTCCATGCATCTGGTACTAACCCTAAACAATTTAGGTTTGTTGACTTATTTTGTCCTTATTGTAGTTTCACATTAATTAATAGTTAAATACCATTATTTCCATATTTTACAGATGAGGAATATGAATGACAGGTCAGCTAAGTAACTTACCCAAAATCTGTTTGTAAGTAGAAGTGATGGGACTTGAACATGGATAATATAGCCCCTAAATCAGACCTTTGACCACTTTACTATAATGATTATGATTTATTTCTACCTGCATTAAGATTATTTTATAGAAACATAATGGATAAAGATACTATGTTCTCAAAAATTCTGGCAGCTATCCATTTTCATTGATTCAAGCAAAATATATTGAATAAAATAAGTTTCAAAAATTATAAAGCAAAATGTACTGCCTACCAAAAAAGTTGTTCAAAACTTTGTTTTGGAACACTGTGTTCACCTACTGGTAGTTATTCTTCAACAGCTGACTTTCATGGTTGTTGTTGTTTGTTTATTAGCTTCTTAAACCTGCTTTTGCTCAATTTCATTTTTCTATATTACTTGTTTGATTAGGTTTACTTGTAAAAGTGTACATAGAGTCTTTAAGAGAGGTAGAGGGAGAAAGGAGGGGATAAAATTAACTACCATTATGGGCAAAGGAGGAATTTTGGAGGAGCGGGAAGGAAAAAACTTCTGATAAAGCACAGGCTGAAAAATAGTCGAGCTCTTGCTTTTGTAACAGCCAGGTGGGTCTTCTGATGGTAGTGACTGGTAAATCAAAACAACATACAGGCCCGTGGCAGAGCACACTTTCATGGCTGTGGCAAAGAGTAAGAGAGCAAAATGGAAGAGATGCAGCAACAAATGGCCACAGAGGGGAAGTCTGTCTCTCTGTCTCCCTTATGTTACAGTCGGGCTCTCTACCCCAGGCTAGGTGTCGCACTCACATCCACAATCTCAGCAGTACTCAGACCCATAATCCCAGCCTTGGATCACACATAATTCCAGTGGATCATGAGTTAATCTCAAACTCTAGAACTCCTTGCCCCATGACTACACGAGGCTTTGGGGAGACAACTAGACACAAACCATAACACTGGTACCACCAAATAAATAAATAAGTAAATAAATAAATTAAAACAATATACAGTAAAAAAATTGAGAAGTTACAAAATTATCTGTTCACAAGTCACAAGGGATGGTACAAGTAAAATAGAACTAGGTGCTGTGGGATACACCTGTAATCCTGTCTACTTGCAAGTCTGAGCTAGGGGGATGTAAGTTCAAGGTCAACCTGGGCAACATAGTGAGATGATTTTTAAAAGAAAAGAAATGACCAAAATGTTAGAATAGAGCTTGAGCACTTGAACTTGAGGTCTAGCAAGAGTTTATCTTGCTGCATAAACTGCATCCTTTTAAGTGTTGAGCCATGTGGAAAATATAACTATAATTTGTCTCACCTGTCAGAAAACTCAGAAATACAGTCTGCATCCAGTGCACTAATTATACATTCTAGATGTATACAATTAATAAGTTTCTTTATTCTCTGCTCTCTTCCTAGAGTCTTTAAAAGGTCAAATTTACTTGCTTTATATTTGTAACTATATTAATCTACATCAGATTGTTCTAATGGTGAGAAAGTTAGAAATCTTAATTTCTTTAGTTTTCCACATAGCATTCTTAATTACCTATCTTTTGTGAAACATTTTTCCTTTTTATAGTTGAAGATCAGTATATCTTTCGTTTGTCATAGTTTTTGCTTCTTTAAATGTTTTGAATTGGAGATAGTGCAAGTGTGTCTTACCCTGGATCTGACATGACTTAAGGGTTGGCCGCTCTTTCTAACCATCATTAGTTATTACAGAGCACAGTGTTCTGTTCTCCAGAGTGATCATGATATTGTGGTGTGCGCTGGTATTGTTTCCTTGACAGATGTTTATACATTAGTACTTTTCACTCAACATTTTTTATTTTGCTTTATTTATGAGAAAAGTACATAAAGTCCCTGCAGTAGAACTA
>NDGN011509404.1:0-11724 GCA_002564285.1 Tympanoctomys barrerae
CCGTGTCTCTCATGGCTACTGCTTCCCAAGTGTTCTACATTATTTATTTTATTCTCAAAGCAACGCTAGGAAACCTAATGGGCCCATCTGTTTATTTGTTTATTTCTAATGTACTTAGTACAGAGTCTACAGGGTCTCACTACACAGATCGGACTCGTAGCTGTCCTCCTGTTTTCAGCCTCCCAAGTGCAGGGACTACACGTGTGTGCCACCACGCCCAGTCTCAGTCCCCTCTCAGTGCGCCCCGGGGGCAGGGCTGGCATGGCACTTCGGATTTGAACCCCAGTCCCTGTGCCTGCCTAAGCAGGCACTTTATTTTGCTGAGCTACCTGGCCAGTCGACAATGGTCCCATTTGGATGGACAAGGAGACATGCTTGGGAAGGTGATCTAGTGTGACACGCCTCTTAAAGGGTAAAGGCTGGGAGGGCTCAGTAATTCCGAGGGCCATGCCTGGGCACCGGACTTTGGCCCCTTTCACCTGGATCTAGAGGTTTGGCCCAGAACGCTGCTCCCTGAGATCCTCTACTCTCTCGGAGTCGGACCCCACTCCCTCCAGCATTTCCAGCCTGGCCAACTTGACTCAAATGCGGGACTTGGCTACCGACAGATTAATGGATGAGCATGTGAACAAATGTTTGCCAGAATTTCACTTGGTAATACAACGATCTTTTGTCTTTTAAACTAGAATTCCTTTTTCTTGAAAATTGAAACCATATTTTCTATTTCTTTGGCACTCTTGGACCTTTCCCCCCAGTCTCACTTTTCAGCTCTATATCAGACACCCTCAGAATGCTATTAATGACCCAGAGAACAAAAGAGAACTGGAAATTCCAGGAAGTTTGGCTCATGACGGGGTCAGTACATCATTTCACCCTGCTTGTTAAGGACACATTTTTCTAGAGAATAACAAAAAGCCCATCTTGCCTTGTTATTTCCCCGAGGAACAGATAGGGGCTATAAGAACTGCTCACCGAGAGATTGATTTGTACTTGGTGCTCGGTTCTCTGCTCTGTAATGCTTTATTGGATCTTAACAAAAAGAATTTCTTTGGGCAGGAATTCATCCCTTAGAGGCTCCATGTGTGCTGGGGCGAAGGGAAAGACGAGGCCTTCCCTTAAACTAGAGTTCACAGAGTCAGAGCACTGCATCTGCACTCGCCTCACCACTGAGTTTTTTAGTTGAGCTGCGTGGGTGAGTTTTCTCAGTCTAGGCCTCAGTGTTTCTATCTCAAAATAAAGACAGCTCCTCTATGTCTAAAGAGCTCAGGTAAGAAAAGCCGAAGCTGCCACTCAGATAAAGTTGGTCAGCTTGATGGGATCTGAAGAGCCCTAGGGAGACTCCCCCCTCCCTGTTTCCCACTCGTTTGTCCCAAAACAGGAAAAGAGCTCCATAATCTCTTGTATCTGAGTTTAGGGAAATGTAGGTTGCTACTAGTGCCTTGTCCAGGAAGGTGTGATGGTTATTTTGCCTTTAAGATGTGCATTTCCCCCTTCGTTTTCATACTTTTCATACGTCTGAAATGAGGATGCATTTTACAATCCATGTGGATAGTCAGTAGCACACTGCTTATTCCCCCAGATAATCAAGTTGTTATTAAATTGATAAAGATTATATTAAAAGCTTGTTAAATATAGATACCTGGGTCCCCAAAGGAAAGTGCCAAGTAAAGGGGTCTGGAACATAACCAGAAACTCATTTAAAATAAGCCCCCCGGCTGACTCTGAGCGGGTGGCCTTGCTTTCAGGCCCACAAGTCAGGATTTTCCTGGGTGCTGGAGAAGAGGCATCGACGGGCATTAGTAGTGTGAGTCTGCAGGATCCGCCTTATGGAGGAGAGTCAGGTTTGTAGCATGAAACCTCCAATTCGGAACTAGACACTGGGGAGAGAGCAGCACCCCATTAAGGGTGGTGTCACTGGTCCTGTTTCTGGAACCCGGTCATGCTGTATAGTATTTTCTGAAATGCTGTTATTTTGACATTTAAGCTTTCCCTCCCAAGTGCCTTTCACTTTCATCCAGAACTTCAGTAAGTTTCTGTCCATGCTATGAGTGGATCTTGAAACTTGACTAGTGCCAGATTGCTCATGTGCAAATGGTAGTTAAGGAGAAATTATTACATGGTGACCTGAAGCTACTCTTTTTTATAAAGGTGTTACACGTTATAACCAAAGCAAGCTGCCGGCCAGACTCTGCTCCACAGACACTACTAAATATCTACTAGTCAGCAATAATAGCAGTTCATCAATTCATATTGCCCTGATGCAAGATTCTCACAGGAGCATTCCCAGGATTCAAGTGTGTGGTTCTGTCACTGGTACGTCCAGAACTGGGCAACCAGAATCCTTCAGCATTCACAGCTGGACGCAAGATCACATGGATCCATCATTCTAAAGGTGCTGACTATAATTCTAGCGAGACACCTATCCACACAAGATGTGGTATTTTTACACAATGAAGGACTACTCAACTATAAAGGAAGATAAACTTGAGGCTTTTGTAGGTAAATGGATGCAACTAGAGACCACACTCATAAGTGAAATCAATTGAACCCATATGTGCAAACATCCTATTATCTCGCTAGTGTAAGAAACAGAAAGAGCAAATAAAATCTGAAAGGTACAATAGATACTGTGAAAGGGAAAGAAACTGCTCAACAGGAAGGAAAACTGGGATGAGAGAAAGGAGAAAAGAAAGATAAGGGAAAAAATATATCTGTATATACACAGGATAGCTTGGATAATTGTACTGCTAATTTCTACTGTTCTATTAAAAGGAACAATTACCACTAATTTCTTTCTTCTTTATTTTATTTATTTATTTTATATATTTATTTTTTATTTTTGGTGGAACCAGGGATTGAATTCAGATCCTTGCATTTGCCAGTCAAACGCTTATCCTACTGAGCCATCTCCCCAGCCCCACTTTCTTCTTTTAATTTTTTGACCAATTTTGCATGCTTATAGCTGGTAATCTGAACGACTAATTTGAAGACAACAGTATGCAATGTAATGACCATTATAGAATTCCTATCATTTTGGTTAGTGAAAATCTGTATCATTTCTAATTTTTTTTACTATTTTTTATTGTGCTTAAAAAAGATGGAATACCCATCTCTGACAAAACTAAACAAAAAAATGGGATAAAAATGAAAAACCATTTTGTGTCTGTATATTAAAAAATAGGATAGATATACAGCTACTTTCTCTTAATTCAATGAGAAGAAGGATTTGTACTAATAGTGTTTGGACAGGATATCAGGTCTGCATTTTGTACTATGAATAACCACTACAAAGACAACAATATGCAATGTATTAGTTATTGAAACTGTCCTACTAATTGATTTTGAAACTATCTCGTTGCTATTTGTTTCTCAATAAAGTTAATTTTAAAAAAGAAAAGGAATTTTAAAGAGTAAAGGATTTGTGAATTATATTATTTTTAACTGAGCCACTTATATCAAATATCTTTATTCACCAAAGAGACCCCATTTCTAAATTTCCTTATTAGTCCACACTCCACTAATGTCACCAATAGAAAATGTTCACATTACCTCCGCCCCCTGGTAGGCATACCTATGAATAATAGTCCAGTGCTGTGCCTCAGGATGGTACATTCTTGACAGGAATCTAGAAACAATTGGCTTAGAGTTTGAGTCTAGCTGGCGCGCACAGTATAGCCCTCTGGAAGCTTCCGGGACGCTTGCTCTTACAGAAGGAAGGAGGGCGTGGCTCTGCAGTCACAAAGCTAATGGAGTGCATTAAATCTGTCACCGTTTTGGTTTTGGACTGTGGAGCAGGACTACAATTGTGGACAGCACAGTGCCTTGTAGATGCCCTCAGAAGTGTGTTGTGTGCCTGGTAGGCACGTAGGAATGAGACAAAATCCTACATTGACTTCTACCGTGTCTCAGGCAGGGCTCACACTGCCCGGCCAACACAGATTCAACCGGTTTCAGGCTTCTTCCCAAACTTTCCAAATGAAGTCACAGAGCCCTGTCACCCACTCCAGCCACACCTTTTTCCCCACGCAAGCCAGGGCAGAATGATCATACTCCATAGAACGATTCCACTTGAGGGATTTGGACAGGTTTCTTAAGCTATCTGATTCTCACATTCCTCAACTGTAAAATGGGAATAATTTTACCTCCTTCTTAGGGTGGTTGTTATGAAGATTGTTCATATTCAACTGGTTTTATTTTACTGTCTCTTTTTAAATCTATAATTTTTCCTTATTTTTGAACTCAGGATAAAATCTATGTTATATAAGTACTGCTCTATCACATAATAGCTAGAGATTACTAATCACCCATTCTCTGCCATGAACCTTACCCTACACCTTCTGAAGCCGAGAAGCTCGGATCTGAGGCTCCTGACTGAGGAAACTTGACAAATTGTCTTACCTGCCCGCTGGGTGATGAGGCTGGGCTTTCTGTTTTGCTTCCAGCGGGCACGGTTTTCCACTTCTACTCCCACCATCGACAAAAGAATTGCAAATTATAGCCCTAAGCTTTTTCTGTCCTATTTGTGTCCCGCCCTGTAAGAGCCTCATGCCTTGCCTCCAGAACCCAAGACAGCTGACAGAATCCTAGAGCTGCCTCGTATCTTAACAGAACAATTGAGCTTAACTCTCTTGGTACCTTGCCTGCAGGAGATGCACCTCACATGCTAATAAAACTTCGTTTGCTCTAATGGAGTTTTCAGTGGCCACTTCCCTGAGAAAGATCCCCACTATATTTGTATTTCATACGGCCCTTTCTTTAAAAAAATATATGGATTCTTAAAAGAGGACTTTGCCCTATTCTTTTTCTGATTGAGTAAAGTAATCTTAGCACAGATTTTAAACAATGACAACCTGCTTTCCTCAAAGGGTTGTCATTAATCCAGGGCAGCCGGCCGTGGGCACCTTTAGATCAAATTTAAATCCCTCGAGGTGGTGATTTCCCTAACTTATCACTGGCCTGAGATCTCCCACTTAGGACGCACAACCATGTTGTACATGGTCCCTGCCTACCTTTGAAGGCATCTGAGTAATCCCTTTCTCTCCAGGGCTCTGGCTACTAGAGCCTTTGTCACATTGCAGGCAGCTTATCAGTGATCTAGTTTCAGGGCAAGGCAGGGAGGCAAGCCAGGAACAGGTGACAGGAGGAAAGATTCAGTGTGGGGGTGGGATGCGGTGGGGAAGAGAGAAGGTCCATCCTCTGTCTAGGTAAGATGCCCTGCAGTGTGGAACGTGGTGCTCCTGAGAGATGCTGGGGGCAAAGTTCACTGACAGAGAAAGGCCATTATTGATTGCTTCCCATCACTGTTCCCAGAGTCAGTGTTTCCCCTGGTAAAAGCAGAACCAGAGTCAGGCTTTTGTCACGGCTCCCCAGACAGTGCAGAGCGGAGAAGACTCTCTGGCTACGGAGGTCAGAGACACCACTTCTCCCAGCCTTGAAAGCAAATGGACATGCTTTGGTTTTTCTTGTGCTCAAGTTAAATATAAACGTGCGTTTGCCAACAAGATGTACAATCTCAGCCCCCTAAAGGGAAAATCAGGAAAGTCTCTGCTCTGGCGTCTCTCCTCTGCCAAGCTCATAACCTGAGGGTCTTCATTAGGCATTATTTGCAACCGATGCTAACAGTAGCAATAAGTAATGCATAGCAGGATGAGTCCAACTAGGGGCCTGGTGTACAGGAGCCGCTAGGTGATGAGCACCACTGGCTGTCAGAGTTTCTGTGACTCTGTGCCTCACGGGGTGAGCCTGGGCTCAGCATTGCAACCCCCAGTTAGGCTTCTTTCCACAATGTGGTCTCTTCCTTGTACTGCTCCTCCATCCCCTTCCTTAACCAAGTAAAGGCTACCTTAGTGGGCTTTCCACATTCCAAAATAAGCCAGGAGACAGAAAGATGGTGGCAAGCTGTGCTCGCCAGCGGGTCTGTGTTCATCCAGAGTCCTGTAGGCATGGGACCCTGTGAGAAGGAAGTGGGGGAGCAGGAGGTGAGGGTGTGACAAACTGGCCGAGCACCTGGGTATGCATGATCTGTCAATCATGGAGACCCGGGAAAGGCCCAGAAAAACAGTACCCAAAGCCCTGCTCTGGGGACAACACAGAGAACGCTATCTTCAGTTCTTCCCACAAGAACCCAAGCAGGCTTTGACGACACAACCTAGACCTGATGTCAGCCTGAGGAACGAGAGACACTAAAGATGGCCACTCTGTTCCCTCTTGCATAGTGGCCTCCTCTCACGCTGTAGAGCGTACTTCTGAATCTACTTTTTGTAGGTTCGCACTGGCTGTGCAGGGCGTGTTTCTTTTCCTCCCTTTAATAAATGTAAAACCTTGCTATCTTTTGCACTTGTCTCTGACCAGGTCTTTGTTCATGACAGAAAGAATCTAGGAAAAAACTTCTATTAGGAGATTCCTGTAACTGTCCTACCAACCCTACCAACAACAAGACTGTTTTGAAACTGTCAAAAAAAAAAAAAAAGAAAGAAAGAAAGAAAGAAAGAAAGAAACTGTCTCATTGCTATTTGTTTCTCAATAAAATTAATAATAATAATAATAATAAAGGAGACCTCAGAACTTGGTAACAAGAAGATTAGGGTAGACCAAGAATGACAAGACACTCTTGTGAGTCCGGGAAGCGACACAGCTCAGGCAGAGAGGTGGTCTAACTGCAGCCACATGACACAGACAGCAGTGATGAGTCCCTTTCCGTCCCTCCAGATCTAGACAAGGTTGGACCAGACGCCATCGAAGAAGCTCCGTGCTGCGCTTGCCTTGCAGAGTAAGGAGGAGCTGAAGTGGAGCCGACCTGAGGCTGGAAGGAAGCCGTGTTGAGCAATTTCTGCCACCTAGGTACAGAAAACTTCCACATTTTCTGTTACTCCAAGTCAAAACTGTCACTAGGGGACAGAAGGAAGTGGCTACCAGTCCTAATAATTAGAGTGGAAAGAGTGACTACGATTTGGTAAAATTAAAGTTACGAGAGCAAGAGAGAGGCTCAAAGCCTCAGCCTCCAAGGGAGCCCATCTTGGGCTGGGAAAACACCACGCTTCTTAGGGACAGAGGAAAACAGTGGCAGTTTGAGCACAGCAGCCATGTGGCGGGAAGGGGTAGGAGCTGGGAGAGCTCCTCAGGGACCACCAGAGGGATGGGTATTACCAGCCTTTAACACAGCCCTGCCCCACTCTGATCCACTTGGAGGTGCTCTGAGTGAAGACAGTGGCATAGCCGCTGATCAGCC
Source organism: Tympanoctomys barrerae (assembly GCA_002564285.1). Lineage (NCBI taxonomy): Eukaryota > Metazoa > Chordata > Mammalia > Rodentia > Octodontidae > Tympanoctomys > Tympanoctomys barrerae. The sequence goes on from NDGN011509404.1 coordinate 7,229, forward strand.
ACGCCTTCAGGAACACAGACTGGAATTCTGGGGAGCACTGGCCCACCCCGCAGATCTGCCTGTAGACAGTGAGGAGTAGACTCCTCATCCTTTATACCTTCCCTGTCTCCCTTTATATTGTATCCAAGCTGTAAACCTATTGATTGGTACCACCCACATCCAGGGTGGGGTTTATATTATCCATACCCAGAATTCTTCCACATGCCACGCTGCCGTGGAGCCAGCTAATTACAAAATCTTCTGTAAACTGTGAGCCAAAATATACCTTTCCTCCCTTAACTTTTGGAGTCTTAATCCTTCCGCCTACTTGCTCTCCTGTACAGAAGAGTTTAGTTCAGTTGCTAGGAATTAATCTAGCCACTGGCTAACCTACCCAAGCTCCCAGCCACAACCACAGAGGAATCGCACTCAGAGCCTAGATGGCTCTATCTGGCCTCTCCTAAATGAACTGAAGCTGAAGAGTAATTTGGCCTAATTTAGGCTGCAGAATAAATATCATTATAAAGAAGAATATTTAACTATGCTCTTTCTTCTTTTTTTTTTTCTTGATACTTCCTTTCAAAAGACCTCATGGAGCCTGTGGGTACTTGTAAAAGCTTATGAGTGCTGGTTATTGGTTGTACTTCTGCAGTATCTTATTCATGCCATATTAGGTTCTCACAGTGTTATGGCTCCCATCTAGAACTCTCCACCTCCAAAGTTTCAGGTGCTCATAGGTGGGGCTTTTCAGAGTTGGCTGGATCTACAGTGTGTGATACTGGAACTAAGAGTGGGTGCTATAAATTAGTCCACTGATTGGAGTTAGCATAATTCCAAGGGATAATATAATATAAACCCCACCCTGGATGTGGGTGGCACCAATCAATAGGTTTATAGCTTGGATACAATATAAAGGGAGAGAGGGAAGGCAGACTTACCACTGCTGCTTGCTGCTGCTGTTTTCTGTCTGCCACACCATGAACTGCTTCTTTTCTGCAATGCCCCTCTGCCATGCCACACTGCCGTGGAGTCAGCTAATTACAGAAACTTCTATAAACTGTGAGCCAAAATATACCCTTCCTCCCTTAACTTTGGTGTCAGATATTTTGTTCCAGCAATGAAAAAGCAACTAAGACATATAACAAGGGTTGTCATAGAGTATCCTGAACTAGTGTTAGGCCAGTAATTTGACTCAATGTTCACATATCTCTCTCACTGTCCATTGAGCGTTCCTTTCCTCCCTCTTCCCTTTCTTTAGTTTTCTTCTCTCATCCTCTCAAATTTCCCCTCCCCCCTTTTCTGGTACATAAGTATTATCATTGAAACTTATTTTTTGCTTTCTTTGTCTTTGAGAATGTATGTGCAGGTCATCTGTGTATGTACAACTGTGTATGAGTGTCAATTATTGTTTTTGTTAAATATAGTGCCTTACATTATAAAGATAAGAGTGGAATTAATGAAATTAAGACTATTAAAACATCAGGGATCAATAAATCAGGGTTGATTCTTTGAAAGGATAAATAAGGTTAATAAACCTTCATCCTAGCTCACCAAAACAAAGACTGATATCAACACAATTAGAAATGAAAAAGGTAAAAGAAACCAATCAATGAATTATTAGAGAGTCATGAGAAACTATTTTGAAAATTATATTCCAATAAATCAGAATATCTGGAAGAAATACATAAATTCCTAGACACATGACTTACCAAAATTGAACAGAGAAGGTATAAAAACCTGAACAGACCAGTAGCAAGCAATGAAATCTATGCCTTAATCAAAATTCTACCAACTAAGAAAAATCAAGAATCCCATGGACTCACCATAGAATTTCACCAGAACTTTAGAGAACTATTGCAAACACTCCTCAATTTTTTCCATGCAATTAATTTAAAGGAAATAAATGCTTCCAAATATTTATGTGAAGGCAGCATTACCCTCAAAACCAGAGTAGGACTCAACAACAACAAAAGAAAACTATAGGCCAACATCCTTGATGAACAGAGATACAAAAGTCCTCAGTGAGATACTTGCAAATAGAATTCAACCAGTCATTAAAAAATATATATATACCATGACTAAGCAGCTCATCCCAGGGATACAAGAATGACTTAACATACATAATCAACAAATGCATGGGGTCGGCGAGATGGCTCAGTGGAAAAAGCGCTTCTCTGGCAAGTGCAAGAGCCTGAGGTCAATCCCTGGTTCTAAAAAAAAAGGAGCACACCAGAAAAAGAGAATCAAGGATAAAATTCATATGATCTTCTCCCAGATGCATATAAAGCCTTTGACAAAATTCAACATCCCTTCATGATAAAATCCATGTGAGAACAGGCATACGATGACCTTCCCTACAACTGAGAAAAGCCGCATATGACAAACTCACAACCAACATCATCAGAGTGAGGGAAGACTGAAGGCTTTCCCTAAAATCAGGAATAAGAGAAATGTACCCTCATTCGCCTTTCTTCTTTAGCACAGCACTTAAAAGTTTAGCCAGAACAATCAGGCCAAAAAAATAAATAAAGGGAAATAAAAGGAAGAGAACAGTTAAAGTTATCACTATTTGAAGATGATAACTTCAAATAGTGATAACTTTAAACATAAAAGGAAGAAATAAAAGGAAGAGAACAGTTAAAGATATCACTATTTGAAGATGATCTTTATATTCAAGACCCACAAAGTTCCAGTTGAAGACTCAAAGTTGATGAACAATTTTGGCAAAGTTGTCAGCTACCAAATCAACACACAACAGGCAGTAGTGTTCTTGTACACCAGGAATGAACCCACTGAGAAAGAAATAACACCATTCATTATAGCTGCAAAAAAATATAATGCCAAGGAATCAACCTAACCAAGGAGTTTAAAACCTCTATAATGAGAACCGTAGAATTCTGAAGAAAGAAACTAAGGAGAATGTACGAGGTGTTGTTGAGGCATGTACTGGAGTCACTGAGGCAGGAGGAGTGCTGTGAGTTCATGGCCAGGCTTCACTACATGGCAAGACTCTGTCACCAAAAAAACCCCCAAAAACAAAACAAACAAACAAATAAAAACCCAAAATAAATAAATAAACACATTTTTAGAGTGGGATGGCATCCCCTCTTCCTAGATGACAAAATTATTATTAACATGATCACATTACCAAAAGTAATCTATAAGTTTAATACAATCTCTATTAAAATGCCAACAGCAACCTTCACGGAAGTAGAAAAAGATAACCCTGCAAGTTATATAGAAGCAGAAGAGACTTGGAACAGCCAAAGAAATTCTGACCAAAAAGTGTAAAATAAAGGGCATCATAATTTCAGACTTTAGGTTATGCTCCAAACCTAGATTATCAAAAACACCATAGGGCAGGACCCAGAGACCAATAGAACAAAGCAGAAGACACAGAAGCAACCCCACCTACCTTCAGCCACCTGGGCTGAGGAGATAGCTCAGAGGCATAAGCACTCACCTGGCAAGCATAAGGCCCTGAGTTTGAGCCCCAATACCAAAAAAAGAAAAAAAAAAAAAGTTGGCCTTCAGCCATCTGATATTTTACAAAGGAGCCGAAAGCATACATGAGAGAAAACATGGCCTCTTTAACACATCGTGCTAGGAAAACTGGTTATTCATGCCCAGAGGATTGAAACCAGAAGTGTATCTCTTATACTGTATGAAAATCAAGTCAAGATGGATTAAAATATGAAAGTAAGAACAATGAATCTGCTTTGGTAAAACTCTGTAAGTCCTCATGGCACAGGCAAGGACTTCCTGAACAGAACTCCAATAGCATAATAAATAATATCAAGAATCAACAAATTGTGTTGTGCTGAATTAGAACACTTCTGCACAGCAAAGGAAATAACCAACAGAATGAAGGGACAACCAGGTGGGCAAGAAAAATTACCTGCTAATCTTGTGATAAAGGTCTAATAGCAAGAGTACATAAAGAACTCAAAGAATTATGTCCTCCTTAAAAGAAAATCCAAAAGTGGACACTCATCAAAAGAAGAACAAATGACCTATAAATATATGGAAAAAAGTTTGTCATCTTTAGCCATTAGAGAAATGCAAGTCAAGACAACCCTGAGATTCCATCTTGCCCCCAGTTTCTATTATCAAAAAACAAACAAAATGTTAGCAATGATATAGAGGAAAAGGAGGCTTTCTGCATTGTTTTTGGGAATGGCGACTAGCACAACCACTATGAAAATCAGTGCAGAGATTCCTCAGAACAACTAAAACCAGAAATCCCATCTGACCTAGTCACCTTCCTCCCGGGTGTATTCCCAAGGGTTAAAGACACTAAGTATAGTGACACATGCATACCAAAGTGAACATAACTTAGGTGCACTAACAAAAATATTAAGAATAAAGGCTAGAATTTTTTAAAGTTATGTATGGATGGAGTGTGTGGTTATATAACAATGTGAATTAATTTCTCTACTCAAAATGGTTAAAAATGATAAATTTATGTATATATTGCCACAATTTAAAGATAAAATACTTTTCAAAGAAAAAAAAAA
>NDGN011509419.1:797-15766 GCA_002564285.1 Tympanoctomys barrerae
TTTTTTTTTCTGAGTTTAAACACCATCTCAAAGCTGTGGGTCATATTGGTAAACTGGCATGATTAACTCTCCAAACCCTGGAGTTTTTCAAGTTTCCACTTTCCCTTTGGACTCAGTGCTTAACTATCTATCCTGCTTACAGTAACCCCATCCCATCCACAGCACCAGATTTTGGGACCTTTGCAAGTGCACAGTATTTGTTCCTGGAAGTTCACTTATTCTTTCTTTAGGATCAAATACTTGCAAGTCAGAGTCTGTTCAAAACTTGGGTCAGGATTAGGGCAGATGAGAATGTGTCTTGTACTCACAAGGCTTGACTTTCAAAGTTGTTCCTGAGCCAAAGATCACTTTGTTCCCGTAGTTCACACAGCATGAAACTCCTCAACAAAAACAGCGCTCAGGTGCATTCAGGGTTGGTAGGGTGTGGGTGACCTAGTGCTAGAAACAGGGGAACTGTTCCACTTTGCATTTAAGACCTGCTGGCATTTGGCCAACGGCAGTATAATAATTGTAGAACTTTGCAAATGTGGAAAGGTGTATTCGAATTTGGCTCCTATTTGCTCTCTGCTGTTTAGTCTACCCCAAGGATTACTTTATCTTTTTTTTTTTTTAAACTTTATTTATTTATTTCTTTACAGGACTTTTCTATCCCTCTAGCTAGAATTTTGTTTCATCTCATTCTTCTTAATCAGATTTTCCTGTTCCGCATAATTCCACTTTGCCATGATAGTCTGCAAGTTCTAAACCAATAGCAACTACCAACTGCTGAAAATTTCCAGAAGCACTTCACTTCTTGGAAAGTGATCCACACAGCTTTCAAACACTCTGGGCTCTGAGTTGGTTTAGAACCATTCTGACTGATCGCTGTTGGCTAAAGTGTTCTTATGCACAGCTCCTCTCAGTGGCATTTTCCCTGGCTGTGCTGTACTCTTCTGTGAGCCAGTTCCTGGGACATTTCAGGCTACTATGCCCTCGGGGACAGCAGGCTGAGTTGCTGGATCCCCAAGTCCCATGGCTTAATCCTGCTACTACCTCGCTTCTAAAACCAAGATTCTATCTGAGCTCCTTTTCCCTAGACGAAGAGCAAGGAGGGACCATTTCCCTATCTTATCCAATAAGAAGAGAAGAAATAGACCTTGATGTCTACAGGTGCCTTACCAGCCTTGCCGAGAGGGGTTTTGTAATGTAATTTTCACTATTAGAGTGTGAGCCATGAAAATACCAAATACTCATGCCTTTAATTTCTAATGCAGAAAAGAAAAAAAAAAAAAAAGAAGCTTATAGGTAAGGGAGTGGTGAAGACAGCTGGGTAAACCAGATTTGGAAAGGTCCCGTACTTCCAATTCTTACATTTTTCCATTCTGTGAGGTTGGTTTTTTTTTGTGCAAAATAAACTTACTCAAAGTTTCCACAGCTTTTCTTTGTAGGTATAAGAAATCTATTAGCCCCATGTTTTGCACATTACTCTGGGCATATATATCTGGTGTGCCTTTATCTGCTTATCTATCATCTATTGTCTTGGGCATAAGTGTGCCTAACAGTTAATCTTGTGCCTTGTCCAAACTGTAATTAACTAAAGGCAGATGTAGTGCCACATTACTAAGCTCCCCTGGGGACAAAAACCCTGGAGTTTTCCAAGTTCCAACTTTTCCCTTGGCTTCAGTGCTTAACTGTCCTGCCCAGAGTAACCCTGTCCCATCCACAGCCCCCAAGCTTAGGACCTTTGCAAAGACATTTACCACCTGCAAAAGAGGCAACACTGGTTTACTTTTGTAAAATTGGGCTGCCTGACATTCTGCCTGCCATCACTCTGAGTCTCCTGGTTTGCTTGTCTCTTTGATACCTTGTGTTTCTACCACTTTTTCTAAACACGTACAGAATTTGAAGTTAAAATTATCATACAAAAGTGAAGAAGCAGTCACTCTTCCTGAGTTCCCTTCACATGTCACGTTAGCACACGATGGCAGTAGCAAAAACAGGATGGTGGATTACATTTTCTAGTTATGAATTAAATATTCAAGACTGGAATTCCTTTAGAAGACTGAGCTATCTGGCTGCCACCCATCTCACCTGCTATGAAAAAGGACAGATGGAAGTCTCTGTCTAAGCCTGTGTGGTCCAGTCTGACCTTCAGCATCCTAAAGAGGATGCTTTTCTGACAGAGATGAAGTACTTACAGGGTGTAACGGTGAGTCTGGTACCAAGTCCGAAGCTTAGTGCCTCACTGCCATAGTTAGACACACCGTGTGCTGAGCCATTACAGAAACCATTGCTCCAAACTCCCTGCTGGGCCCTTATAGAAACCATTGCTCCAAACTCCCCGTCTCTCCCGGAAGCCCCTACCCATGTCTTTGGAGCCTACTCCCTGCAATGCTTCTAGGAGATCAAAGCCACCAGTAACCTTTTTCTACCATCTCCTGCTGGAACAACTGAGAGAAACCAGGACAAAGGGATGTCACTAGGGAAGGCTTGACATGTATTTTGGGTTTTCTGCTAAATTCATCTTTAGAGAGAACAGAAATCCCTTTTCTCTCTCTGGGTGGTATCTGTGCATCTGTTAGGGTTGAGCCTGGACCCCCCTGCCATCCTCCTCAGCCCTCCATATGATTCCAGGTTTGGCTGCTGCCCTCTTCTCTCTGCTTCCCCTTCTGCCTCCATGGAGCATCATCCTCCACTCTTTCTCTGTTCTGGGCACACCTCTGCCCAACAGAGCCCTTCACCACTCAGCGCAGTCACAGGGAGGGAGCTGGGGGAGACCACGGCTACAAACAGCCCTATCTGTCTCTCACCCACAGGAATTTTCAGGGGGAGCACTGAAAAACCTGCACTGGCATAAATCATCCTGGGGCTGGAGAGAGGGTGCTCTTTGCTGTTCTCCAGATAAAGCTATACCTAGAAGCAGAGAAACAGAGTAGCAGGCTCCTGCAGGCTCTGTCTGCAGTTGAAAGGGTTTGTTTACACAATGGTGATGGAAAATTTGCTTTGACTTACTTGGATTCACAGTCAAACTTGTTCCTGTCCCAAAATAGTACCGGTTGCCTTGTGTTCCACTGTGATAGGAAGCTCAACAAAAACCAGGAGGAAGAGAGAGCCGGGGCTCACACCTGGGCCCCACCGAGGTCCTGGCAGGCAGGCAGGCAGTTCCCCCCACCCCTGTGGGTGGGCATAGGAGAGGGAGTATTGGTAGGAAAGAGCTCCAGGCCTTTTGGCAGCTGTGGCCATGTGTAGCCAGAGGGACAATTCCTCCTGAGAGTGGATTAAAGTGAAGGCTAATGTGCATCTTGTGCTACTCGCTGCCTAATTAAAGGTGTAGGCCCATTTGTTTTATGCTTGGGTATTAAATTTTTTTCTTTCTTTCAAGATTTAATTTTTCTCCTGATGATCATCTGATTCTGAAATACATTTTAATCAGGGATCCTTATGACATCTTTTGGCTCTGGGAAGAATTTTATTTCCTTGTGAAACTTCTGGAACAATTCATTGGTCTACATTAACCCACTCCAAGGCTCTGACCCCCCTGCCTCATCTGTGGGACACCTCATGATCAGTGTCCATTGCCCATTCTCTGCACCCCACCACCTTATCCCCACATGAAGAATGTGGTAGCAGAGGACAGGCTGCTCTTAAATGGCCACTTTCAAGTCCCACGTTCTCCATGCCTCCTTCTAAGATAAAACCTACATTTGCCATTGTTTGATCTTCATTCCTGGTCACAGTTAATCTACCTCTACTCCTCCTGCTTTCTGGCCTCAGCCACTCTGCCAGCTGCACTGCTATTTGGGCCCTATGGACCTGACCATCAGCCCCACCACCTCTACAGGCAACACCATGAGAGACTTACTTGGAATGACCGAGAGCCTTGTTCCCTGCCCAAATGTCAGCTTGCTGTAGGAGGATGTCACACAGCTACCCAACCCTTTACAGTAACTGACAGGTGACTCCTAAGGAGCACCCCCCCAGCCTTTCTTGCTACCACTTCAAAAGGTCTCTCAGGTGCAGCTCAACGTTACCTATGGGAGCTGGGTCGGAGCCACTGCTAGGCCAGCTTCTTTAGGGAATAACAGGAAACTTGCTGAGGTGTACTTCTCCACCTCGGTGTCATTAGAATTTCTGACATGCTGACATCCTGAGCTTCCTTGTGGCCTCCTCCCTTCCTTGTTATTCCTCAGTCTGTTCAGCATTCCCATCTGTGTCTCATTTCCATCTCCAAGCCCTGGCTTGGTGACACCAGGTCCTCAGACGCACTGATCTGCCTTCTCTGAGACAGCATATGCTCGCTGGCATGCCGTGATTAAAGGACTGGAAATGCCAGGCTTTCAGAGGCTGAGCTGGGGCTCCCCACTCCTTATCTCTGGTCAATATGTTGTTCTCATTTGTCTGGCTAATGAAGAGCTGACCTTTCTAAGTGGCTGCGTTTTGCTGAAATGACAACTGCCAGGGATTTAACAACAATGGCTGAGTTCTGAAGGCACTTTTGGCCTTTCAGACCCCGTTGGCATGTTTCAGTCAATTGGTTCCTGAGCTCAAATGTCAACCTCTCAGTGCTGGTTCTCATGTTATGGTGCTTGAAGAAACTCAACAAAAAATGGGTGATATTGGGCCAACCTGTGCTCTGTTCATTAGAACTGGCCTTCACTACATATCAAAACAAGTAGGTATTCAGCCTCAAAAGCAGTGCTGGCACAGTCCAGCTTCACACCCAGCTGGTGTGAATTTATGCTGCTACTCAGAGGAGCAGATAAAGACAGTGCTGTCAGATACCCCTCCATGCACACAGAAGCAGTGTTGTGTTTTCAGCCTGGGGGGCCATGCTTGCGCTAGAGTAGCCGCTCCAGACACACAGGGGTGGACTCATCCCTTGGTGTGAGGGGACTCTGTCCTGGATGGAGGACTTAGGAGAACAGAGAGTCCTGCTATAGCAATCAGTCAGGGTGGCCTCTGTGATAACTTCCTCCCTATTTCAGGCCTATGAAGCTGCAGTGAAAGATGTAGTCCTGCTTTTAAACTTTTTCCTGTCCATCTCTTACTGTTTTCTTTTCTAATTTCTAAGAACACACACACCCCGTGTTCCAGGCACTCCTTATTTCTTTGGCTCTCTTAGGCCCCTACACAAAAGACCCAAAGGCAGGAAATGGGGGTGCTGTGAGTCTGAGTCCTTCCAACTTGCTGGGCTTCACTATTACTAGAGCCCCCTTTCCAAGTAGCAGCTCCTCATAGCTGTCACACGTCTCCCTGCAGTGAGGAGTTTTATGACGACTGACAGAAGGAACTTTGTGAATCTTACAAAGTAGTTGCGCTTTTCTCTCTTCTCAGTGGGGTGCAGCCACAAACACACCAGAGCCAAATCTTTCTATCTGCTCTAATTATCAGCAAGGATGCAAGTCACCATAAGGAGGGAGGTCTTAAGCCTGGTATCTGAAACTCTTTGGAATTAATTGTAATCCTTTGCCTGTGGTTTCCCTGATAGGAAATGGACACAGCGGATGCTTATTTCTGTCTATCCTTTCTCTCTCTCTCTCTCTTTTTTTGTGGTTTTGCATTTATAGAAGCAGTAGGGACACAGAGGGATTTGAAATAAGGCCTCAGATTCCTATTCAGTTTTCAGTTTTCTCTTCTCTGCTTTCATTTAAAACCCATTCTGAGCTGAGTATCATGTACCTATTCAAACTGCTCCCAATTATCCTGCTCCACTGTGGGTGATACCAGTGGAATTGGCCTCAGGTGTGCCAAAAGGAATTTAAGACTGATATAAGGAAGAACCCTCTGACAGAATGGTGTCAAAAAAATAGAATTGGAAAAAAGTTAGGGCCTCACCTCCAGAGAAGGCTCTGAAAGCAGAAAAGAGTCTAGATTCCTAGGTGAAGGTCAAGGACAGCTTTAGTCATTGCAAGGGGAGAGAACCGATTTAAAGTCCAAAAGGAATTGCTGCATATTAAGATTGAAGAAGAGAAAAGACCTTGGATGACACTAGTTAACTACAAGCAAGCTCTGGCTCCCAGACAATATCTGTTCCTTTAAAATTTGGCAACATGGGTGAGATTCCAGAATTCTCCACATGCTGTTGTCCTCTTACACTTACTTGGACGGACAGTCAAGGTGGTTCCTGGTCCAAACACCAGCTTCCCATAGCCAGCACTACTACTGTAAGCACTGTGAAGCAGGCCTTTACAAGAACCCCAGAGGAACCCCTGAGTCACTGACATCTTCCTATTGTAATTATGGGGAAAATAAGCTTACCCAATGGGGCCTGGACCAGGTGGCTGGCCTGGTTTCTCCCTCTGAAGGTCAGAGGACCATTTCCACATGGGGCCGGCTGCCCACTTGGGCCTCCTCCCACCCCATCATTTCCGTTGTTTCTGTCCTGAAGCTTACTGATTTCTCAGCTCTCTTTCCAAAGGTCTCATTTCCATTTAACAGCATCATTTTCAGGACAATTTCTCTGATCAGTTTTCCAGACATGTCCTTTCCTCCCTTCGAGGTGTCACACATCTCTGATGACAAAGAATTGATTACAAAGAGACAGGAGGAGAGTGTGCAGCCTTTTGGAGGCTGACTAGAATTAGATGAGGTTTAGACTTCAGCTTCATGAAACACTGTCTCCAAAGCTCTCCCTCATGCCCTGGCATGCAAAAGGAAAAGAAAATGCCTGGCGCATGAAATGGAGCCTTCGCACAGTGTGGCTTTTGTCAGTCTTGAACTTGGTGAAATGTAGGTGATAGCTCTCAGAAAGCCTATATCTTGTCATGGTGATTAAATATCCTGAGGACTATTAAGGTTTAGCAAAGAAGACCTTATTCTGAGGTACTCCACAGTCTCAGGAAAACTCAGACGTCAGTCTCAGCCATGATGTCTGACCTCACACAGCAACCAAGTGACCGCCGTAGAGGAGTTAGCGAGGGCCAAGAAGGGGCAGCTTCTTCCATGTTTGCTTGGGCTACTGTAAATTTCAACCCTTGACATAATTTCCCATTGCTGACTGTCACAACCATAGGAATCCTTGGCTATGTCCGAGGATGACACAAAGTATACAAAGAGCCACACTAAGAGAGGCTCTTGATGCATACGATTATGATCAAATCCTAGCCCAAAGTACAAAAACCCAGATTATTTTAGTCCTTTAAATGAATTCAGATTTTAAACTGTTAAACTTCTTTGATTTTATGCTATTCATCTCTTCAAGCAATTACTTATTAGCAAAAGGTTAAAACTTTAGGTTAGAAAAGGGTGAGAAAAAAAGGCTAATGTCTAACTCAGAAGAAGAATCCATCTACTTTAAAGACAGGCATTTACACAACCCTTCAGCTCCTTATTATTTCTCAGTATTCACGGTCTAAAGACTCCTCCCAGACCCCACACATTTTAGCCTCCATAGCACATAAGCAAAACCAGGTGGCTGCTGTCAGCTGGAGGCCTCAAACATGTGGACACACTAAGCGTTACTGTGGCAACAGTCTGTGTTCTGCTGAAAAAAGGAAACGGAATTTAGGCTGGGCCTTGTGATTGCCACATGAAGAGGGTCCACTGCATAGAAAATCTGGCACCCACTAATTGTCCAGAGCTCTGGAAGTACGTTGTCTCACATATGTTTTCTCTATGATTAGGCTGTCAAATTCTTGGGCTCATTCAGCATTTTAAAGCAAAGGGTTTGTTACAACTTACAAGCCCCCAAAAGAGCAAGCAGGTGCTAAGAGGGTTCCTTGCTTCTGTCTGAATTCTAGAAAGCCCACCCAGATCCCTGGCCTAGTCTGTTTCTAGCAAGACATCAAAGATAAGACTGATTTTCTCATCCCCCGCCTTGCCTGCCCACCCTGTGAAAAGAGACTGAGTCCTTGAGTCTCCTGAGATGTTTGTATGAATCCCCTTGAAGCTTTAATTTGATAAGACCTCAGCGACTGCTGCATGGGATTTGACAACATCATGTATTATTCATTGTTTCTGTTGTCACAGACGTGCTGATTTCACCCCTGCCGAGCAAGGCACTTCCGCGAGTGAGAACTGCATGGTTAACCACACTGCGTGTTCTGCAGTCTGGGCCTGTCCAGAACATTCCAAGCCCTGGGCCACTGGGCTGGCTCATTCATCCCTTAAGCTGCGTGCAGAGGACCGCCGAATCATTTACTTGCTTCCTTCTTTTCCAGCTAGTTTTCAAAAGAACTTCATCTGCTGTGTGTTTCCTGACATGCCTTTCCTGGTGTGACATCTTCCCTTGTCACAGAAAGAAGGACTGAATAAATAAAGCTGGGCTTCCTAGCCTGTACTCAGCATCCAGGGCACTTAGCTTATGTCCAAAGGAGACTGGGGTCCTGCAGGTTTTTCCTGTTTTCCCTTTACCTGAATGTTATAACAAGTCAGTTTTCCCTGTATTAGTTTAAAGCACTACTCTGAGAAGCCCACCAGCAACGTAGATTTTCAAGAAGTTCCAGGAGCAAGCACAGCTCTGTCCTTTCATATGACATCGTAAACTTTTCAGTACATACACATCATTACTGTGAGAAGACAGTGGGTGTGTGTGTGAGGGCGAGATGACTGCTCTATTCTCATGACGCAGGGGGCTGACGAATTTCCCCCTTGCTCCCAAGAGAACTAGGTAAAGTGGAGGCTGATTAACTAACTTGCTAACGAAAGAAAAAATGGGGTTAAACACTCTATACCTGACTTCACCAGACATTTCTGCTCCTAGAAACCTTAGTTACTGGTTTGGGGGAATGAGAACAGCTCCTTTAAGAGAGGTAAAAAGAAACCTGCCTGTAGAATTTCTAGCATTAGTTACTGAAATCACAAGGTCCCATTATTTCAGCAGATAAATTTGGGTGAGTTTTAGTATCTACATCAAGAAGATTTATGTTTGGTTTACTGGATTTGCATAGTCACAATATGCCAATTTCCTTTCTATCTTTTTGGCAAACATTTCCTGGCCTCAGTGGAATCCCTTAGGATCCGGTATTCAATTTTCCTCCCTGCACCAATAATTTCATTTAAGATGGATGATAGGAATGTTTTTGGATGAAGATAGTTTAGTCTTTGTACAGAGGAGTTCTAATCCCTTTGATGGGGACCATATACCCCTAATCCAAATCTTTGATTCAGAAGCTAAACTGGGATGCTTTGGAGAGGCAAGATTCTGATAAGAACTCCTTGATGCCCCCTCCCCAACCCCTTCCACTTACTTGGGTTTACGGTCAAGAGAGTTCCTTTTCCAAATGCTAGTTTAAGGCTTCTGCCTCCTATTCTCACAGCCTAGAGAGGCTTTACAAAAACAGGAGCAGGGGCTTCCCTCTGTGGAAGGGCCCTGGCCTCAACCCTGCACTGAATTACAGGTTTGCATGTTATTTTAAGTCCAGAAAGCAGCTGATGCAGGTGAGACCTCGGCTCCCAGTGGTCCTTGGAGTCCCCACATATTTGTATATTTGAATATGTACTTATGTATCAAAACATTTTAAAATTAAATTAATTCTTTGTTGTTCTTTTTCTGACTAAGCTGCCACCTTCGGTTTGGTCTCCGTTTCTTTCTTTTCCTTTCCTGTCTTTCCTTGGCTGGTGCTCACGCAGCTTCTCCTTTATCGCACTTTTGGGAGTTACCGTTTCTCTGCCTGTTGTTGAAATTGCTCACACTGACTCGCTAGCTTCTGGTTTACTGGAAACTAACAGCAGAAAGGGAGGAGAGTGAGGAAGAAATGTCAAAGGTGAGATCTGAGAGCTGTCCCTCTCCGCTGGTCTGCTTCACTAGACTGGAGCCCCCAGAGCAAGTCTACGCCCTTCAGGAGAGCTTGCTGGATGCATCCCGGAAAGGAGCCTGCTGGGAGCTGCACCAGCCATGGGCTCAGTACTTACCTGGTTGGACAGTCAGCCTGGTGCCCTGCCCAAATGCCAGCTTCTGGTTCCCCCCAGAGTTACACCTCAGCACACAGCTTTACATAAACCTTAAGCCAGGCCCTATCTTGCCCTCTGAGGAAAAGCTTGGAGAAATATGGGCAGTGTCTCCTTGAGCTATTATTTTGTCCTTCCTTTACCACTGTGGACATATGCCAGATTTTTTAGTTTCTTTCTTTTTTTGTAGCAGGGATTGAACTCAGGACCTTGTGCTTGCGAGGCAGGCACTTAAGCCACTGAGCTATCTACCTGGGCAGTTTTTTTTTTTTACCACATATTTACCATCTTTATTTTCCCTTCATAGAATTTAAATTTTTTTTTTTTTTACCTTTCTTTCAACCTTTGTAGAGCTCTTCCTAAAACAGCTAGATTAAAAGAATCTTTAAAGTCAGAATATGCTAAGTCTCCTGAGTGAAGTTAAGCTGGCTTCTTCCTGAAAATTTCAGGTTTGAATCCTAGGGCCTGCTCCTCTGGGACTCAACGCATCTGGCTAAGGCGGAAAGGTCAAAAGGCAATGCAGGAAAGCCGGGAGAAATCCTGCTCCCTGAGATTTTCTTATTCTTCCCTCTCCCTCCCACACACATGGATTGATTTTTGTGCTCATTCTTTCCCCTCAGCCAGGGCATTGCTAGCTCTTGTCACTATCAGGGAGCCATCCCCCAAATCAATTCCCAGAGACACCAACCCACATGCCCCTTAGTCTTGAAACAGACATGTTTTTTTTTTTTTTTTTTTTTCTTCCTCCTTCTACCCAGGAAAATGTGATTGAGAAACAATTTCCAATTTTGCAATGTGAAGAGGATTAGGAGAAAATCTGTTTGCTTCTGTTCTCCTCCTTCTTCCTCCAGGCTCCTCTTCAATAGTTTAAAAGTATTTATAGAAACATCCCCTTTAGGGTTAGAGAAATGTGGTAACTTTCTAATCTCTTCATCTTTTTTTTCTTGCTATCTATTTACTGCAGTCACATATTTACAATCTAAATTTACATTTCATTTCCATTTGCAGGCGCTTCTAATACACTTTTCTATTACTTCCAGAACACTCTGTGTAATGATAAACTCTATTGAAATAAACCAAATCACAAGGAGTTTTCAGGGCTGGAGGCTGACATTTTTTTCTACTCAAGACAGGTTGGCATGAACACATTACAATTCTTCCAGGCAAGACTAAAACAGGGGCAGTCCAGTCAACTGAGCACCAGGCCTGCAGGGTTGATGTGCTATATCTAAATAACTATCTATTGAACATTGCTCCTTGGGATTAATTTGGATTTCCTTTTTAATCTACTTCCCAAATGTCAGATTCCCATCTCTTCAGCTCTTAGAATCTCTCTGACAGGGAAAGCTTAAGGTAAATCTCATGGATGTTTTTTGAATCTCAACCAATATTTCATCTCTGTACACCTCACGAGTAAAGGAATCAAAAATGGATGAATACAACACCTTTGGGAAAGAATTTATAACCATTCTCTGGGAAAGATGTGAATTATGACTAAAGTGGAATTGCACATGCTTTTTCTGATTACCATTTCTAATATCTGGAGGATTCCAAGTCCCCAGTCTAGTTGGGGCCTCAGCAGCTCTCTCCTTTGCTCCTATGCCCTCGTTGGCCACTGCACTTACAGATCAGCATGGAAATGCTTTTAAGTCTGATGCTGTCTTGGACACAGGGGCTTTGGGAAGGTCATGCAGAGGTAACACAGTGCTTATAAAGCCATTTTGAGTCTAGCCTTCATAAACTGGATAAAAATGTGGTCATGAAAGTAGAATGTTTAGTTGGTATCTTTTAGGAGTATGCACAAAAGTTAAATCCCAAACCGCTGTTTTTCCATTGTCATAGACAATAAAGACTTTATGAAAAAAAAATTTCAGCTACATTGAGCTTAACCAAAACTCAGCTTGTTTTGAGAGTGGCAGGGTGACACTCAAAATATCCCTTCTGCTGGAGAGGAGAGAGGGGTTGTTAGGGTTGGTTAGGGAATCTTCCTCTTCCCCTCAGATGCTTAGGTGCTACTTTTTCACTGAGGGGCACAAAAATGAGTGGATACCAAAAATGACTTCTCTGATGCCTACAGCTCAGGCTGGGCAGGAATGAAAATGTTCCACGAGGACCCAATTAGGAAGATAGCAGGTAACAGCATTTTGGGCATATTTTCAGAATTTTGTGTTCTTTCTGACTGAGTTTTATAGTTGATTTCAATCTTGCCTTTCCCTGAAGTATCAGTTTACCATCACTATTAGTATCAGAGAATAGACTTACCTAACTAGCTTGGCACCAAAATTTTTTGTAGTGGGACTTGGATAATTTCCTTTCCTAACTGTGCCCACACAGAAGCCTGGGAAGGAGGTGACAAGAGTGGCCATGCATCTGTTTATATGAGCAGCCACATCGCACCATTGTCTTTCGGAGAAGGTTGAATTATGCACTCCCTGCCACTCCTCTGTTCTTGAGTCTGATCCACCCTTCCTTTCTCCCCTTTCTAAATGCTTTTTGTCCCTGTGCACTCAACCTTCAATTCCAGTCATTTGTCATACACACAACTTCAACATTAAAACAACTTAACCTTCCCAAGTACAGTAGTTAGAGGTGTTGAAGTCAGTCCTGAAAAGACTTGTCTAGGGCTGTTCATGGGGTCATTTTCACCAGAAAGATTCCTGGTGAAAGGCTGCTGAGAACTGGGTAACATTCACTGAATTTCTAGGGGTGGTGGCTTATATCTAGAAACAAGTAACCTTCATTAAAACATACCTGGTCTAACAGTCAGAATCGTTCCTTTTCCAAATGTCAGCTTAGTATTACTCCCGGTATAACACAATGGTATGAGACTCTACAAAAACCCAGTCACTCAAAGTCCTCTGGCTTCTTACTTCAATATTTATTTGTCATGCAAGAACCCACTGCTAAAGTCAGCTTTTTGTAATGAGGGACTGGTGGCAGGGTTTATGGACAATCTGGAGCCTTCTTTTTTTCTCATTGTCATTTTATTGAAAATACGGGAATATGCCTCACAACTGCCTGCTTTGGTAAAATAAGAGCAGGAACTGCCTCTCCCATTTTACAGAAAAGGAAACTAGAGGCTCAGAGATTTAATTGATTTTTACCTTAGTCTTATAGAAAAATGCCGTCAGTTATGACAGCAGCAGCAGCAGCAACAACAACAACAACAACAACAACAACTCAACTTTCCAACGACCTGACTCCGTGTTCTATCAGCACTGTCAGCACCAGCACTATCATTCTTACCCATTAGATGAAGGCACACATGGGAGTAAACAGCTTTGCTCTGTGTAAAGTAGGAATACACCAGCAGTTGTTTGAATTAGTCCATTAATGGGATTGCTGTGGTTTAGACTTGGGTTATACAGCAGAACTGAAAATTTGGAAACTAGGCTATTACAGAGGAATTAGGAGGTACTAGTTACTCAAACTTACTTGGCTTTATGGTTAGTTTTGTTCCTTTTCCAAAGTTGAGCTTTTCGGATGCCCCTGAGTTACACACCCATAGACTGCTTTACAAATACTGCCCTGCAAGACCCTTGCAGCAAGTACAGGGTGCTGGGCTCTACCCAAGCTCCCAGGGGTGCCCCAGAGGCAGCATCACAGCACGGTGTGAACATATAGCTGTGTGGCTATTCCTGGAAAGGGAAGGGGCCATGGAGGAAAATGAATCACTCTTTTCCCTAATAGCCCAATAGATTGCCATCTTAATAATCAGTCAAGTAATTAGTTCAGTTGGTTGGCAGGTGCAGTTTATTTCAGAGAGCTCAGGGTTGGGGTCAGAAACATTTAACTTTGAAACCCAAGGAAAACTCTGTGCTTGCTGGATCTCAGCTTTCTCATCTATAAATTGAGGGAATGGGAACAGCTTGAGGATGTTGGTGAAAGGATTAGGTATATGGGACTGGGTGGCAGCGGGCCTGTTGCTCAATCCCTGGTTTTATCATCGAAGACACACTTCTTCTTCTCTCTCTCTTTTTTTTTTTTTTCGGAACCAGGGATTGAACTCAGGCCCTTGCCCTTGGCTGGGAAGTGCTTATTCCACTGAGCCATCTCTCCGGCCCTGAAGACGCACTTCTTTAGGATTATTTTTAAAGCTACAGAAAACATAGTATTAGTGACTTTCCCCTCAGGCCCTCCCTAACTAGCCTTTAGTTCTAGAATTTCTGCTGTGAGTTAAGTTCCAGGTCCTCCTTTCAGCATCAGCTTGAGTGAGTTACTCAAACTCCTTGTTTCTTTAAAAATGTAAAACAGTTCTCTTCGAGAAAGTGAGGCTAATGGCCCTAATTCCCAGAGCTGGTATAAGGGCTACTGGGGATAGTGGGTGGGAAGTCCATAGCGCACTGTCTAATTATGGGAAGCAAGGGATGGATATTTATTCTTTTCCTCCCATGAAGACAGACACGCTGTCAGCATGCCTCTTTTCACTATGATCTAAGCATCTGAATCTGTTTGGGAGCTTTTCTTTCTCTAATTGATAAATGAACATACCTTTGAGGACACAGAAAAATCAAGCATTTTGGCAAAGGGCTTAAGTAACTTGAGAGAATTCAGAAGAAGCCTTGTGCAGCTGCTGGGCTATACCTCACAGGGTGTGGAGAGAGGACTTTTTAGCCAGGCAGTACTTGAATTTTGGCAGAAATAAAGCAAGGAGCCATATCCCCGTTAATTGGTTTACAAAGAATTTCGAATCACATTCAGGAAGATGGTTTACTGCTTTCTTCCACTTACCGAGATTCACTGTGAGCTTCGTTCCTTTTCCAAATGTCAACACAGAGCTGCTGGTTTGCTTAACACCATGCTGAGGGCCTTTGCAAAAACAGGTAGTGTCAGCTTAAGGAGGCCATCTTTGTAGAGCTTCCCCACAATGAGACCTTTTCTTTAGTCTCCAAGTTCAGAGGGAGGACCAGTGATGGTGTCTTCCATTTAGCTAATCCTAGGGCTTCAGGGCTGAGATGTCTGTCCAGATAAAGGATATGCACTCCAGCATACAGGAAGGCTCAGCACACCAACTGCGCATACATATTCCTTGGCCAAGGCAATTCCCTAGCTGATGTCGTCTATCATAAAATATAAGCTCTCACTGGAGAAGAAATTAGCCT
>NDGN011509454.1:3651-14161 GCA_002564285.1 Tympanoctomys barrerae
ATATATATATATATATATATATATATATATATAGAGAGAGAGAGAGAGAGAGAGAGAGAGACAAAAGTTTTTGCATTAATATTGAAAATGAGAAGACATACAACAAAATGCTTTAAAATCTCCACTTGAGATTGAGTGATGGAGCAGCTACAGTGTTAGCCAGCCCTGTCCTGGGGTTCTGTAGGATCTTCACTCCTGTGGGTTATGTAGGAGAAAAGCCATGAATGCCTCTGCAGAGAGCCTACTCGACCTCAGGCCCTGTGTCAGGTGCTTACCCACTTATCTCATGGATATTTGTTTGTCCCTGTCTTGTGGAGGAAGGACTTCTGCCTTTGATTTTCAGACCTAAAAATTAAACTTTGTAGAAGTCACACTGACTCCCAAGCCACGCAACCAAGCAGAGGCAGTGCTGAAATCCAAGTCCCCAATTCCCAACTCAAGTATGTCTGACCGTATCGCTAGCCAGCCGTCTTGAAGAGCTAATGTTCACAAGACATGAAGCAATGAGCAAGCAAGAGGACAGTGGGTTTGAGGTCCATTATTTGTGGTGCCTGCCATTCACTCAGTCCTCTTGATCAAATAGAAGTTACATCTGTGGACACATTCTGGCACTCACATTTTTACTTGCCTCGTTCAAGGGAAGAAAGCTGAGCTCCCAACCCAGCCATTGGCACCCAGCACCATGGACCCCAGACCCAGCTGGAGGGACATATATATCTGCTGTTCTGATGAGACAGGTCAGGTTTTTGTAGTGGTGTCTCCCATTGGTCGCAGCTGCTCCAGTGCAGTAGCAAAGATGGCCACCAACAGCTCTAAGTAGGGAGCTTCCTACCCGTTTTGCTAGCCCAATAGATATGCTTGTTTATTTAAACTTTTCTTTCCCTAAAGTTCCAGTGAAGCTCCTTGGCTGATTTTGGCTTGACTAATTTTGGTCAAACACCTTCCCTTGAAGCAACAAAGTAGCAGGATAAAATGTAGGATGCCTCACTAAATTGAATTCCAAATAGACAACAAACAATTTTTAGTGTACTTATGTTCCATATAATATCTGAGACGCAGCACAGCTCATCTGAAGTTCAGATTTCACTGGTTAACCTGCTTCAGTACTGGGCTTGTTGTTTTGCTAATTCTGGCAAACCCCTAAAGCAATCTTGTAGCCATGAGGCTCAGAATAAGGGAGGATTTTGGCCAGCGCTGGTTGACATGCCAACCTCACCAACCCCACCGCAGAAGAAGGGAGTCTACACTGCATACCACATGGGCTGGTATGAGAAGAAGTTAATGACAAAAAGCAAACCAGGTGCTCCTCCCGGGAGACGCGAACGGATCCTTAGCAGCCAAGAACAGCAGATGTGCGCTAGAATTGCAGTGGGGCCTCTGAGGAAGAGGAGCATATGTTTTGGCAGGGGGTGAGGGCCGGAGGACCAGCTGAGTGGGAAGACGCCGGCGCGGCTCTTCCCAACCTTCCAAGTTTGTGTTTTTACCCACACACACTTACCAGATTGCTTGAAAAAAGCAACAGCTGTGGAGACTGACAGTTTACAGTTGTGATAAATCGCATTAGTAAAGTATTTCAATTAAAGTGATATCTAAGTAAAAAACAAGAAGTCGTCCCTGAACAGCAGATGAGCGCTTCAGTCCGTGGAGGCTTCCAGGGGAAGGCTGCGGCACCAGCCCACTCTGCTGCTGTGGTTTTGCTTTGCCTCCAGGAGCCAAAGCCGGGGTGTACAGTTCTTGTACGCAGGAGAAGGGGCAATTAGTGAAGACACGCACACAAAAATCTGTAACTAGGCATTTATTTCGTTCCCCTTGGGTATGTCTTAATGACCAGAATCTAAACTTAGTCCCAGATTTGCCTCTGTGTCGCTCTTTGTGAGTCAGAGAGGGGCATTCAGAGCCTTCCTGTGGGGTCTGCCCGCGGCCCCCTCAGTGGGGCGGCCAGGCCCCTCGGGCTGCGTCCCCTTTCCCAAGCCAATCCATCTGCATCTGTAACGTCTGAAAAGGAGCTCGGGCATGTCTCCTTTTTGCTCGGTTTAGAAAGTCATGCGCCTGCACAAAATGAATGCCGGGAATCACTGGGCCCCTTGTTCTCCCAGGGTCAGGGCCGACGCAGCCCAGGCGGGAGCCCAGCGCCTCACAATGGGCTTCAGACCCTCCCCCGCCCCCGCTGGCTTCCCAGCCTGCGTCTGCTCCAGCCTGGCTGCCAGCAGCTCCGTGCCTGCCAGCCAGTGATTCAGGACTAATTAGGTGATTGCTTTCATTTACCGTGGCAGTTGGGAGGGGGACTGAAAAGGCATTGCCCCTATTCTTGTTGGAAAAATAAATTACGCCCATTGTTACTCGAGATCTTTTTTGTTTCCTCCCCCAATCAAGCAAATTAGCAGCTTGGTTCATTTTCCCAGCGTTCGCTCGTCAGCTGATGGCAGCGCCCTGGAATGTGGCTCGGAGCTGTGTGGTCAATACAATTGTTTGGAACTGTTTGTGCCAACAATGAGAGAAGATGTTTGTACCCCCTTCCCCCTCCCCCCAGGACGAGTGGCACTTGTCCTCAGCCCAGGAAGATGCGCCGGCGACCACCAGCGGGCTCCTCAGGAAGACTGCACCGCCATCTAGTGGGCATGGGTGCCAACTGCAACGCGTCCGTGTCCCCAGAGCTTCGGGCCGGGCGGGGAAAGGAATAAGGCTTCTAATAGGTTACTAAAAATAGAGCGATTCTTTGGTTCTCTGGGCGAGAAGGTTTGCCTCCACCGCTGCCCTGAGAGTGTGACTCGCGCTTGCCTAACGGCGTTTGTGGTCTCTCTCCATGGTCCTGATTTTGAAGTCAAGGACAGAAATGCTAACATTGTCCTAGCCCCAGGAAGCTGGAAAGAGTTCGCCCTCCCCTTGGGAAGTCTCGGGCAGTGAGCCACCAGCACCCCAGGCAGATCCTTTTCCTCAGCAACCTCTCCATCACCCTGTCACCCAGAGCAAGCACAGTTCCGAAAAGCAAAAAGTGAAGGCATTCAAAAGTTGGTTTGTTCAGCCAGAGGCACGGATGCTTGCTCATGAAGTCAGAAACGCCACCAGTCCCCCAAGATTGCAATCTGGGTGACTGGGAGGGGATATCCACTTCCCAACCCCAACAATATGTGCTTCGGAATCTTTTCACTCATCCCCTGCGTATAAAGAGTTCAGTTGGCTCTCCTTGTTTGACATTGGAAGCAGATTTTATAGGGTTTTGTGTGTTGGAGCAAACAACTAAATCCCAATATAGAAGGGTTTCAGTGGGGGGGTTATCCAGTGGGGACGCTGTGTCCCACCCCACCCCCATATCTCAGGAAACATCCAGTAATATATTGGAACAAAAATATCTTTTTGGATTGTCATAACTCGGCAGGCTATTAAACATCCTACAAGGGACCAGACAATTGCCACACACACACACACACACACACACACACCCCAAAGATTTACCTAGCCAAAGATGTCAATAGTGCTGAGGCTCAGGAAGCTGGTTTAGGAAAACAAAGGTTGCCCTTCAGTAATGGGGTTAGGATAACATTGATTGTCCTCCACTGAGCCACACTGCACGGACTAAGATAATTCATCCTCTCCCAAGTCAGTATTTACCACCTCTTTTCATCTTTTAGACTCTTCCATTTTAAACATAATTTAGCTGTCTTTTTTTCCCCCTTCTGTGCTGCTGGGAAAAGGATTGGAGGGGGGAGGGGAAGGCAACAGAAAAGGAGGATTAGAAGCGTGACCTGTTTCTCAGGGAAGAGCTCCAGCGCATTCCTCTCTCAGATGTGCTTTGTGACCAGGCAGGGTACAATTAAAAGCACAATAATTTGCTTGTTATTCAAGTCAGGCATTAGTCCGGGTAATGGCGTGCCTGGTGGAGAGATGGATTTCCTTGTTAGGAGCTAAGCACAGGATTAGCTGAATTCTCCATGGAGAAATCTTGATTTGTTCAAGGTCTTTCATGTTTTCTACAGAGAAGGGATTATGTCTTCTTAAAGAGGGGCCTTGCTTAAAAAGCTACAAAGTATAAGAAAAGGATTTAGGGTAGAGGGGCCTGTGGTTAAGTAGCTGAGGGGTACAGGGAATTTTAGAGCAAAGGATTATTTAAAGCCATAAAGTTCAAAAAATAATTGGTTTAGCACTACTGGGTCAGTGCCGCGAGTGCGCTGTAAAAGCAGTTAAGCATGAGCTAATATTCATTTTACTTTGGCTAATTATTGCATGGATCCAGGAGAGAGGCGAGTGAGCGTGCCCCTCCTCCGCAATCAGGAAGTACATTGTTTTTGGGTTCTCTGCCTTACAGGCACGCTGATGTGTTGGGATGCCCGCCTGGAATACAGGCATCGCAAGGACCGCACTAGTTAAAATACAGGAAAACCGATCTTTTAAGAACAGCCCTACTGTCCCGCCGACAAAGTCGAAAGCATTATTAATTTTCTGTTTTGTTTTCTGTGGCATCAGGCGTGAGCCCAGCTCCTCATACACGCGAAGAAAGTGCTCCACTGCCCAGCACAACCCCCGCCCAAAATCTCTCTGAGTTTCAACTTCATTGACAGCATTAGCGAGAGCAGAAAGCAAAGAGCCTGACTCCATCAGCGCCCCTGATGAGGTGGGCGGACAGCAACCAGGGACAACTTCTCCCCCGGGGGACACCTGGCGGCGCCTGGAGAGCTGTTTCCTGCCACAGTGGGGAAATGGCTCTTGAATCCAGAGTTCAGAAACCAGGCTTCCTGCAAAATCCCAACAACATAGAACAGCGCGCGCGCGCGCACACACACACACACACACACACACACACACACACGAATTATCTGCTCCAAAATGTGAGAGCAGAGGTTGAGAAACCCTGGGCTAGAAGAAGGCAATTTTCTCTCCTCCTGAAGATAACGGCTCATACAATCCTACCTTCCCCACATACATAATTCATGAGGAGCCAGAGGACCACATCCAATGTTGACTACCACACTTTTCTTCACCAAAAAGGAAGGAGCAACTGAGATGAGAAAAAGAACAAAAGAAAGAAGGAAGGGAATATATATATATATATATATATATATATATATTAGCTTGGATAATTGTACTGTTTATTTCTTCTGGACTATTGAAAGAAGCAGTTAGTGCTTAAATTTTTTCTTCTCCTTTTTAATTTCTTATAACATTTTTTTCAAGTGATTTTTTTGTTTTGTTTGTTTTGTTTTTTGGCAGAACCAGGGATTGAACTCAGGTCCTTGAACTTGCCAGGGAAGCACTTATTCCACTGAGCCATCTCCCTGGCCCCTCTCTTACAACATTTTTAAACCTATTTTGCATGCTTATATCTGGTAATGAAACAACTAAGTTGAAGACAACGTTATGCAATATAACAATGGTTGAATTCCTATTTTGTTTAGTGAAATTCTGTATGGTTTCTAATGGTTCTTTTTTATAATTTTTATTCTCTTATAAAAAGAAGAAAGAAAAGAAAAAATTTCCCTGCGTGCCCCTGGGTGACATGGCTTGTGCTTCTGTCTGTCCATCGCTTCCACTCTTGGCACACCTGGAGAAGGAAAACAGGCTTCTCCACAAGCCCCAGATGCAGAGTAGTGAGGCCTTGTGCTCCCTTCACAGATTGCTCCCTCTTGCCCAGATGAGGGATGCTTGGTCAAGCCATGCATCCTGCAGCTTGCAGGAGTTCAGAGCCCACAGCTACCTGATATCCGTCTTCTCCTTGTGGGCAATGATCCTCATCCTGAGGGAGGTTAGCCCTCTGGACAGGAGCTTCCAGAGGCTGTCATGGGGCCTAGTCCAAGACCTGGCCAACCTCTCTCTGGAAAAAACTCAGGGACACACCCAACCTCCACCTCCACGTGGTTGGAAAGGCAAAGGAAACCTGGAAAAGCAAGGTGGCCAGACCCAACGAAACCTCCCTGTCACCTGCAGCAGGCATGCTCAGCCCAGATGTGGAGGAGGAAGGCATGCCTCAGTTTCCCCCTCCTCCGCAGCTCTCCTCGCTCCTCACTGCTCTGCCTTCACTCCCACTCAACCCATTTCCAGTAGACTGGGCACCGTAATCCTGATAAATCTCAAGTCAGACCAGGTTATTCCTGAGCACAGAAGCCTCCAAAGACTCCCACCCAGCTCTGAGTAAAAAACCTCACTTCCTGCCATGTTTTCTCCTTTTCCTTCATCCTGCAGCTCACTCTCTCCTCCTGTACCCTAAAACACCCCTAAATGCACACGTACACATGCACAAGCTCGCGTGTGCATACAAACAGGAACTCATGGAAAGATGGTTTCCCTCATCTGGAAAGAGGAGCAACCAAATTCCTAACTGGAAAACAATTCCATGGGATTCAGGCTCAAATTTCATGATCACATAGCCCTCATGCGTGAGCCCACTTCCTTTTTTAAAAATTAATTTTATTGAGAAAAAAATAGCAATGAGACAGTTTCAAATTAGTAGTAGGACAGTTACAATAATTAATACATTGTATGTTGTCTTCATAGTAGTTATTTATAGTACAAGATGCAGACATGATATCTTGTCTAAACACTATTAGTACAAATCTTTCTTCTCGTTGAACTAAGAGAAAGTAGCTGTGTATCTATCCTATTTTGTATATACAGATACATTTTTGTCACTACAAAATGGTCTTTCATTTATATGCCCCTTTTTTGTTTGATTTTGTCAGAGATGGGCATTCCATTGCCATTCAAATATTGTAGGTGCATGAATTCAGCAAAATAACTCAATACAGTCCAGTAATCCACTTCCTTTTTTGTTTTTAACATAAGAATTCTAGAAAAGGAGCACCATGCTATTCATGAGAAAATCTTGTGCCTATTCTTAGTTGGGAATGGAGACATGGCACACATTTTTTTCAGTGCTACCTTATAAGAAAATGACACATGGAGCACAACAGCAGCACAGCTGTGATTGAAATGAGGCGGAGGGACCTGAAACATCCCTGTTTGACATCCTTTCACACCTTGGCTTCTGGGGCTCCACCCAGCTGTGACCTGGATGGCCGTGTACTTCCCAGCTCAGCAAATGTGTTTCCATGGCGAGCTTTCCAAGACTCTAATTTCTGAAGAGCCAGTGAGAATAGCCAACCACTGATCTACATTTCAGTGTGGGGCTCCCATACCAAGAGGTCACTAATGTCTGACTTACGCCTATCCTAAGAGATTAAGCAGTGTTATTGCTCTGGAGGCAAAATCCGCAGACTTCTGCTATTAAATATCTGAATGGCCTTGAACAAGGAGTTGTAACCTCCCTGGACCTTCCCTTTCTCATGCTCCAATGAGAGGCGAACAATATGAACATTTCTAAAAGGATGGTGTGTTCCAAAATTAATAGCTGGAACAAAGATGAATGCATCAATATGACACACTTTTCTATCCAACATAAAAATAAATAGATACCGCCTCTAGCTTAGAATGATTTCACTTGCAATCTATCAGCTTTACAATTGTGCAAAAGTGATATGTATAAAGTAGAAACTGTTCAGATCAGGGTCTTCTCCCAGGCTTCCAAGAGGTGCTATGATACCCTCGCCATGCCACCATGTCACCATGTCGCCATTTCACCATGCCACCATGCCAGACAGGAGCAGAGAGCTGCAGCTACCAGCCAGCCAGTCAGATGTGGGGTCATGAGGAAGCACTGCACAGCCCATAGTGTGTGCTGCTCAGCTCTGACTCTCGTGGGTCCAGGGCATGAATGAATTTTCGATATTTTGAACTCAGGATGTGTTTACCAGAATGTAACTCAGGGAGCATAAGTATCTGTCGACCTCATGATTTCTCAGATATCATGGTCACCGCAAGTCTGATGTGGCAGCACTGTGAAGGTCCACCTCCCACACAGACAAGGAGGACTCAGAGCTTATAGATGCTATCTCAAACCTTCAGCAACATCCCAAACCCCAAGCTGCCCCAAAGTTTCCATGACTCCAATGAAATGCATTGCTAGTGTGGATTTCTGTTATAGTCCATGTGTAGCTGTCCCCCTAAAGCCTCACGCAGTCATGTGATGAGCTTCTAAAGTTTGTGATTAGTTCATGATCCAATGCTGGCCTATGGATGGGAGTGCCACACCCACCCTGGGCCACATAGCCTGAATTCAATAAGTAAGGGAGAGAGGCCTGCTCTCTACCGTAGCTGCCGCTGCTCCTCTCTTTTGCTCTTGCTGTTTTGCTGTTTTCTGCCTCCATGAACTGCTGCCCTCTGCCATGTGCCACTCTGTCTTGGAGCCAGCTAATTATGGACTGAAACCTCCACAAACTGTGAGCTAAATAAGCATTTCCTTCCTTAATTCTGGGTGTCAGGTATTTTGAGACAATTTCCACATGCTAAATACCACATGTACTGCTAAAAAGGACCATGGTACATCAAAGCATTGCTTCTAATTACATTTGAATAAGGTTTTAAAAAGATAGTTTCTGTAGTGATTTGATTTTTCTCCCACTTCTAGCAGACTATGATATATGACATTCTTCTAGAAAAGACACAGTGTCATTCCCCCTCTACATCAGTCCTGGATAACCTATGTTCTCATGACAGATAAACTTTATAGATCCAGAAGGAACATTGGAGTAGGCTCATTTTGCTCTAAATGAATGGGCCTTTAGACAAAGATCAGAGACTTACATCTATGGGTTTATACACACACACACACACACACACACACACACACACGAGTCATATCTACATTCTCAGGTTAGACTGTGTCTTGGTGACTTTATTCTTGCTACTTGGACAAAATATCTGATGCCCAAATTTAAGGAAGAAAAGATCCACTTAACTTATAGTATGTGGAATTTTATATCCATAATCAGCTGGCTCTAAGGCAGGGTAGTGTGGCAGAGGGCAACAGTTCAAGACACCAGGAGACAGCAAACGCAACAAGAGCACAAAAGGTGGGGGCAGAACAAGGCTCTTTTCCTCCCTTATATTGCAAGCAGGCTACCCACCCTAGGATGGGGCCTTTACACCCACACCATCTCCATGCCCTCCCCTTGCACAGGCTCAGGATGTTTACAAAGTAAGGACCTTGGCCCCTTGCTGAGTCACTTAAACTTCTAAATTTCTCAAGGTGACACATGGTATCAGCCATTACAGGCTGCAATGTCATTGTCTACAGTTTTATGCTAGGCATGAAGAGAAGATGCTCACCTCTGGGATCGTCCGAGCATCAGTGGCCTTAGTCACTTTCTTGTCTGCTGAAATGCTGTGAAGCACCGACTCTGTTTTGCAGTGGCAATAGCAAAGGAAGAAAACTAGGTCGCAACAGTGAGGGGGATGAGCCCCACAATGCAGCACGAGCCACCCCTCCACTATGGTCATGTGACTTCTCGGTGTGAAGAACACAGGCTGAAAGCATCCCAAGCCAACGGCTGAAACAACAAAGATGGAGCCAACATGACAGCTACACAACAGCCTCGTGGGCCTTTTAGCTCCCTACTCTGTGCACGGTGGAACCCGAGGCCCAACTCTACGCAAGTCCGCTATCCCCCAACTACTGAGTGTGCCTTCCCCTGGAGGTATCACCACAGACACCACAGTCTATGTATCTTACCTGGAAAGATATATAAAATACTTAAAATCCAAATGTGGACTAATTAGAAATTCATGTGATAAAGAAAAATCTCTTAGAGTAACTCAGAGGTGGAAAGATGGAGGAAGCTTCCAGACTAGAACTAAAGAACAGATAGAATCACAGACACTGGGTATGGTGAAGTCCACCTGCAAGCCCAGAACTCAGGAGATTGATACCAGGGGACTTGGGGCTCAAGGTCAACCTGGGCATTATGGCAAGTTCAAGGCCAGCCTAGAATGCAGCAAGATCTTATCTCAAAAACAAAGAAAGAGCTTCACATAGTGACATGTGCCTATAATCTGAGGCAAGA
Source organism: Tympanoctomys barrerae (assembly GCA_002564285.1). Classification (NCBI taxonomy): domain Eukaryota; kingdom Metazoa; phylum Chordata; class Mammalia; order Rodentia; family Octodontidae; genus Tympanoctomys; species Tympanoctomys barrerae. Next base: position 13,542 of record NDGN011509454.1, read on the forward strand.
GAACTTAAGTTTGATCCTAGGTTGGACAACTTAGTGAAGTCATGTTTCAAAATTAAAAAATTTGAAAGACTTTGGTTGTAACTCAATGCAAAGGCCCTGGGTACAATCCCCACTACCACTAAAAAATAGGAAAATAAAGAAACAGTGAGGGGAAGGGAGATAGGAGGGGAAAGCAGAGAGGAGGTGGGAAGGGAGGGAGAGAGAAAAAAAGGGAGGGAGGAGTGTCAAAGAAGAATTGGGGGGGAGAGAAAATGCTCACTATAAAACATTTTCCAGGGAAACAGCTCAGGAACACAGTGTCTGCCTGTGCAAGCACAAAGCCCTGGGTTCAATTCCTGAAAGAAATGAGAGAGAGAAGGAGGGAGGGAGGGGGGAGAAAGAAAAAGAGAGACAGGGAGAGAGACAGACAGAGAGAGAGAGAGAGAGAGAGAGAGAGAGAGAGAGAGAAACCTCACCAGAATGAGTTGGAGACAAGGATCCCAGTCAAGGACCATGCAGGGAGGCCAGAAGCCCAGCATAGAATGGTAAGAGGACCCAAGTCAGTGTAAAGAACACCATGGAGGGGCCAGGGAGATGGCTCAGTAGAATAAGCGCTTCCCTGGCAAGTGCAAGGGCCTGAG
>NDGN011509472.1:2697-14868 GCA_002564285.1 Tympanoctomys barrerae
CTTTCTTTCTTTCTTTCTTTCTTTCTTTCTTTCTTTCTTTCTTTCTTTCTTTTTTTTTGACAGGGTCCACAGGGTCTGACTGCATAGACCAGACTCATAGTGACCCTCCTGTTTACAGCCTCTTAATAGTTGGGATTACAGGTGCACGCCACCACACCCAGTCTCATTTGCTGTCTCAGCGTGCCCCAGGAGCAGGACCAGCAGGGCATCAAGGGGATCGAACTCCTGGCCCCTGCATCTGCCTAAGCAGGTGCTTGAATCCGCTGAGATATTTGGCCAGCCCTGAGTTTTTTTTCTTACTCAAATTGACACAATCAGTTAACTATAAAAACTCACATGTATAGAATGTGCCTTTTTCAAAAAAAATATGTATGTGATATAGGATCTCACTATGCAGCTCGAAGTAATAGTGATCCTCCTGTTTTCAGCCTCCTTAGCACTGGAATTACAGGCGTGCACCCCCCGGGCCTGGGCTCATATAATTTGTCTTAATTGCTATCTTTTTCTTCTTAGTCATGCTATATAATATAGTTAGGTGAAGGCAAGCCCAGTGAAAGAGAGTAAGTTAGAGCCACTTTGTTACATACATCCAAGCCTTCTGAGTTCACAGAACAATTGTATAGGGATTGCTGTGTTAGCTCAGTGTTAGGTTACTGGCCCATTATTTTCAATTCAGTCTGTTCAGCATGACAGAGAAGAAGTGGACAGAGACTATAAACAAACACCGAAAATTTTTTCTACTTTTCTGCGGAGTCCCCACACTAATTTCCATAGTGGTTATATTAATTTACATTTATAAAACTAGTTTTTCTCAGATTGTTGAAAATAAATTTTTATGAGATCTTTTTTTTTTTGCAAGAATCTTTTTTGTTGATGCCTTGTACTCTGAGTACTTCAAGGTATTCGTTATTGCTAGGTTCTTATTTTTTTGTTATGAAATTTTGTTTTATTGTTTTCATAAAATAACAGAAAATGAAACAACATAAAAAGAACTGTCTGGTTTACCTGTAATTTTTCTTTTTTGCTTTTTAGAAAAAAGGGTTTCTTTTTATAGTTGACATTTGAAAAAATAAAATATATGAAATATAAAAGTCCATTCTGTGGTCAATTTTTTTTACATTTTCAGACATGCAATGTACATGTGTATGTTTCATTACCACATTGTTTCTCTGGTGTGAGAAAGTGTAAGTGTGCAAATGTATGGCCTGGGAAATGGGAAGCAAGCATTCAAGTGGGAAGAAGAACAAGTACAGGGGGAGGGGAAGCAAGAAAATGAAAAGAAACAAAAGAGAATGGAAGGAAAAAAAGAATCAAAGCTTTTGTAGATAAGGAGGAGAAGAGCGACAGAAGAGAGGAGGGAAATGGGGAAGAAAGAAATGCCAAGTTGTACCATGTGCACAGGGTACAGATTCCCTGTGGTGAATGTGGGCCTTCTGTACATCTAAAATGTCTAAATGTAATTAATTAAAACAAATATACATGTGCGAAGACCATTAAAGAAAGTTTCATACTCCTTCAACTTATCTTTTCCTGCATATTTTCCTCCATTGTGTTCTTATGCTGTATTTAGTTCAATTATATTAATAACAGTTTGCTTTTATTTATATAACTCTAGATGTTTAAAAATGGCCAGGATAGTAAAATGGTACTTCAATTTCAAAGAGGTTTGTAAAATTTTCTAATATAAATGCTTTTATATGATAATATTTTGTTTGAGGAGAATATATTTTATTTCAGATGTTTTGACATTGTTGAGAAGCTAAACTCAGATACTAACAACTAAATTAAGTTTGGATAAGTATAAGATTGGATCCATTTCTGTATTTTATAAGTGAAAAGCAGGAACTACAGTTTGATAACATTCACAAGTATCTATAATTCAAAATGTTACTCTAAATTTTAAAATTTCAATTTTATATGATTATTCTAATTGACCTATAATTTCAATTGGTGGTACATTGAATAATTTAAACAATGCATTTCATGATGCACCTTTAGTTTCTATTTAAGATGAGATTTCTCATGTAAATTATGAGTTAGAGAAAAGAACCACAAATGCTTTAACCTTGAAAATTAGTTACTGCTTGAGTCATACAAAGTATTTCATCTATTAAGTATAATTATAATGAAAATCAAACACACCTTGAATTATTTTGCATGAGCATGAAATGTAACACCAAATAATATCTATAGATTAAGATATACAGCAGTTTGGTGAAGGAATTTATTGAAAGTGTCATGGATTGTAAAGTAGAGCCAGCTTTTGATTTTTGCATTTGTCAGATTCCAGACCTATGTCAGATGATACATTAATTTTGAAATGGCATGCTTCTTGTTTCTAATAAATTGTGCATTATAACACTAAAGACCATTTCAGTGAATGAAGTCATGTCTGTGGAGAGCAGTTTACGTATTTCTTTCTGCAAATAATCATTACTATGTTTTCTTACTTTCCCTGATAATTTCCAAATGTTGGAAATTGTCATTCATTAATATAAAATTACTTGTGAGAATTTCTGAGACTATCAATAGTCTAATAGAAAAATTAAAGACAAAAATTAATGATAACATGTAAAATTTAAAGTTTTTGTGATTTTGTCTTTCCTACATTGATAGATATGTTACGGAAATGCTCATAAATCTCTAGTGGGAACAAAAGAGATTTTGAATGTATTTGATTATTTAATTCATTTGTATAATATAGAATTACATTTTAAGCTAGTGTTAAATTTTATCCAAATAAAAAATTTACAAAAAGTAGGTGTTTATGGGCTGGCTAGATAGCTCAATGAACTAAAGTGCCTGTTTAGGCAGGCGAAGGGACAGGGGTTCCATCTCAGTTTGCCTGCTGACCCCAACCCCTGGGGATCCCTGACAGGGCAATTGAGACTGGGTGTGGTGGCACACACCTGTAATCCCAGAGTTTGGGAAGCTAAAAATAGGAGGATCACTATGTGTCCAGTCTGCAGTGAGACCCTGTAGACCCTCTACTAAATACATAAAATAAATAAATAAATACAAACGAAAATAAATTTTAAAAAGAAAATGCAGGTGTTTAAATCTGCTTAAGTTATTTTCTCACTTAGATTTCTACATAGAAATGATTTCACACAAGAATAAATGTAGTGGATTAATTTATATCCTCCCCATCTCTGAGTGTGTAGCATGTGTAAAAATGTTCTCCTGCTGCTCATGACAGAGTTTTATTTCTAGGGGAGAAGGTAAAATCTAGTTTTCCCCAGATTTCCAGAGAGAGTCATCTCACTAGTTAATTTGCTTTTATTGACTTTGAATGTTTCCTACTGAGCTATTTCCTGGCTGGTATTCCTAAAATCATAGTAAATGTCTTCATCCTTGGCCATTCCTGCAAAGCTAAAGTAAGACTTTTTAGTTCCTTTTCAGGACTTATCATTTTGTTATATTTCTTGTAAACTCAGACTGTGTTTCTTTTAAAACTTTCAAAATTCTACAATATATTTTTATAAGTTTTATTTTGTCTGAAACCATCTGGGACAAGCCATATAGTAAATGTCTAAAACAGTCATACACACACAAACACACACACACACACACACACACACACACACACTATAGATATAGATATAGATATACATGTATTGATATATTGGTATAGTTTTTGTATTTGTTTACCTTTCTATGAAATATAGAAGTCTTTGGACATTACATTTAGAGTCATTTTCATATTGATAAAAGGTAGACTGCTGGTTCTCTTGCTGAAAATTAAAATAGTGTGCGTGAGTTGTAAATGACAATGAAATCAACAATGGAAAAAGAAAAAGTATATGTTTCATTGTTTCAGCTAGATAACTTGTACAAAATTTTCATAGATTTCTCCCTTTCAAATTTTAAAATTAAGATGTATTTTTTGAAAAGCGTTATGTGAAACAAGTTAGTAGAACTGAGTTATATTAAAGTTGTGTTCAAAATAATCTGTCTTCCCAGGCCAGGGATGTATCTCAGTGGTACAACACCTGCCTAGTAAGTGTGAGCCTCTTAGTTTGATTCCCTGAACACAACACACACACACACAGACACACACACACACACACACACACACACACACACACAGTCTTCCTAGTAGGGAGGGTTCAAATATCTTTTAACATATTTCAATTGTAGTGGAACTTCAACAAAATTTCCACTGAGATTTAAATTTTCTGTAGCTTTACCAGTTTTCATATAAGGAATAATAGTTTAAAATTAAAGGAAACCTGAAGAAAAGGAGACCTGGGAGTACTGTTGGTGAGGATGCTTGCTATTTAAACCAAGCTTTCTTTGAAAAATTAAAAATAAAACTTCCAGATGATACTGCAGTCCTTGATGGAGTGAGTACTGCAAATAATAAAATCATTATGTGAAAATGACATCTCTACCCCTAAGTTCATTACATTACTCCAGGAAAAAAACAAGGAAAAAAAAACTGTGTTCATGCTTTGATCATCCGTTGAATGGATAAAGAAACACAGGTCATATATAGAACTTAACCATTTTCAGCCATTAAAAAGAAGAGCATAACCTCATTTGAAACACTATTGATGCAATATGAGAACATTAGCTTAAGTGAAATAAGTCAGGCATAGAAGAAGAAATGCCATATTATCTTTCTCATATCTGAAAAATCTAAAACTGAAATTATAAATGTTTATCTTGCTCAAGTTGAGAAAAGAAGGTGTTAGCATGGGCTGGGGTTATAGGTTTGTGGAAGGAGAGGGACTGTTGCCCAATGTGTTTTAAATCACAGCTAGTTAGGATTACAATCTGGTGTGGTATTTTCTACAGCATGACTATCAGAAACATTTATGTACTATCTAGTTTAAAAAGCTAAAGGTTTTTGAAAGTTTTCATTACAAAGAAATGATACATATTTGGGGGCATAGATTTATTTGACCTCAGTAAACATTACAATGTATAAATATATTAAAATTCACATATATCCCATAAACAATTACCTTTTAAAAGTGTTTATTTAGCAGTTTAAACTTTCCTTAAAAATTTTAATTATATGGAAGGATTTTACTTCCTGGAATAGAGATTTCATTGAATTTTATTTTTGTAATGAAAGAAGGTTTAAAAATCCCAGTTAATAAAGAAAATATTAAAAAGTGAGACTAGAAGTATGGAGGAAGAATGTGAGATCCCCTGACGTGTAGGTAACAGCAAGGAGGTGAGCTTCCTGAATTTTCTTCATGCCTTATATACAGGAGTCTTGGACTGGGAGGGAGGGGGCAACATGGGTGTAGCAATGAGACCTGACAACAATAAACAAGCAAGCAAACAACACTCAATGCTTGCTCTCTGTTCAACTTCCATAGAAAGGTGCAGTCTACACTGGTCTGTCAAGATGGAAAGCACTTAAGTAATCACTGACCTAACTCAACAGATAAAACTTGGTCAACTTTCCCACTCTTACTAGTAAAGAATGAGGCATTGACAGGTCTACCTTAGGTACAGCTGTAATAGTTCACTCTATAGCTCTGACCCTCATGGGTCTTGTTTTAGGGAGGGGGCTGGGAACACTAGTTTTTCTTATCAGTGAAATCCACATGGGGAGTTTCCTTTTCCCTTTCCACTTGGGGGCGTCCTAGGTGGTCTACCATAGAGGCAGGACTTTCCCCACAGTGTGACAGTGATGCATCACCCACTGCCCTGTGTGGGATCTGGTAATTACAGCTCTAATATCACAGAAGGCCTTTTAGAGACACAAATCCCACCTCTGGCAGTAACAAAGAGATTCTATTGCAAGTGTGTGGATCCTGAATATCTGCGTCCACTTCTCAGGTCCCCAGTGAGGCACTTTTTATGCTTCAGTGGTGTCAGAAAGGCACAGCTTAAATAGAAGGTTTAAGTAACACTAGGACTTTAAAATATAACATCTTATCAATTTTCATTTGAAAAATCACTCCCATCGGGTGTCAATATTGTTTTCTCACTGATTACACTATACCAGAATCATTCAAGATGACAACATTTGGGAAACTGCTGACATACAGGAGATCTTAGTGCTTTAGCAACTTTCTGTGAATGAATTTTATATACAAGTATGTGATTTTTGAAAGATGACACAGTGACTTCCTAACAGAGATGATGATCAGGAAGGGTAACTGCTGTTAGCACAGAGCTTATGAAAAATATCTTTTAGGTCTTCCTTAAATGTTGTCCTTCTAGAGCAAATGTGCCAAGGTGTAACTAAACAAATGCTATGGAGAAAAGCCCAATACCACATGAAACTTACTACACCTCTGAGTTGTTAATGTGCTCAGTTGCGACTGGTATCTGTCTCCTAGTCTAAACGACACACATACTCCTTTGCCTGTTTCAGAACAATTGCAAAGTCTAGTAGATGCATCATTATGACCAATGCAGAACTTTTTTCTTTTGGGGAAATTGAGAATTGCTGAATAATTGGGGCACATCAGAATACTTCAATGTATTTCTTTCTTTCTCTCTCTCTCTCTCTCTCTCTCTCTTTTTTTTTGGCAGAACCAGGGATTGAACTCAGGCCCTTGCACTTGCCATTGCTTATTCCACTGAGCCATCCGACCCCTTAACTGTATTTCAAATTCCTCTTTAGAGGACATTAGCACCCAGTTGCAAATAATGGTTCTCTATATAAATATACAATTATTTGAGTTAGGTCAATGTTTTATTTTCCCTAGCAATATGATATTAATTGTCAAAAGACATTCTTTGTTTTAATAAATAACTTGCTGAGACTCTATTTTCATGTTTCTTTCTTCCAGACTGAGTCCTCTCCTGTTGACAATTCATTGCTCTCATGTCAAAAGCTTGTCCAAAAAATATTTAAGAAAAGAATATTATTCTCTCTGCTTTATCTGGTGAATAAATAAGATACAAAAAGTGGCAAACACTTTTCTACCATTAATGGGCTTAAAATTTTTATGCTAAACTTTCTTGCAATAAAATTTCTTATAATTTTTTACTAACAAGGTTATCTATAAATTTTAAATATATGTACAAGTACTACAAAATATTATAGAGTTTACTTTGAAAACACTTCGTCTCTTTGTATGTATGTATCCTAGTAGAAGGATTTTTAATTAGCCACAGTATCATTTTCTCGCCTAATATGTACAATTACTCCTTAACAATTTATATTGAGATTAAATTTAAATTTCTGCATAATTCTCAAAAGAAATCTTACTGTCATTGATTCGAATTATGAGATATAATTTTAAATAATGGCTCTGGAAAAGTGTCCACTCAGGCAAAGTCAGAAGCAAGTGTCTCATTAGCAAGACTTAACTTCTGAAATCTTTGTTACTTCGTCAAGCACCAGCAGTTCTTCTAAGAGTCTATCTTTGGAAAATATGCATTATGTCCTTGAACTTGTGCAGCTCAGAATTTTGCTTGCCAAGAGTACCTAAAAGAATCATAAGGGTTCTTTCTTGTTACATAGCCCCAGAACACAAGCTGCCCCCACCCTCCCTAATCACTCTCCTTTGAGATATTGCTGCTGTGTAATGCAATTTCAAAATCACTTTCATGAGCCAGGAATGGTGGCATATGCTGTTAATCCCAGCACTCTGGAGAGAGAAAGGCAGAAGGATCACTTTGAAATCCAGGCCAGCTGAGCACCACAGTAAGTTTGAGGTCAGCCGGAACCACATAACAAGACCCTGTTCCAAAAACAAATAAACAAACAACCAAACTGTGGAGGCTGATTGATCCAGGTAGAGAAAATCATGCTATAGATTCTTTTCAAGATAATTCATTCTTCAATTGCCAAGGATTTTAGAACCAGTATTTTATAATATGCTTAATATGAAATTTAAGGTGGCAATATCTTCTCACTGTTTGTTGTCCAGTGGGCTGGAAAGTTCCCATTATTGTCAAATGTGTATATTTCTGCAGTCATACCTGATAAAGGCAGGCCACAAACTGTTGGTGCCCATAGTTTACAAATACACATTTACTAGATGTTTGATGAAAACAGAGCTCTTAAAACATATTTGATTAATGGTGTCCTTATGTACAGATGTGAGTTCAGATTCATTAAAGCCAGAATTATAGAACATTGTAGAGCAGGAGTACAAAGAAACGTATGGTTCTGTAATCTGTTCCGTGGACATCCAGATAAGTATCTGTAAGGAGAAATATAATGAAAAACATACACTACTGAGTTTTTCACTGAAGCAATGTAGCTTGATCTAGTTCATATTTTAAGTTTCATTTTATCACAAGTAGCTATATAAATCCAACGTTTTCCAATTAAACTTAATGAAGAATAGCCATGAAGAGGTGCCAAACACACACCAGAGAGCACAGGTAGTGCTAATGTGTGAAATTTAACTTTCTACAACAAAATAATGCCATACCACATTAAAGACAGGGTAGAGGCTGTAGCTGCAAGGAATGAAAACATTCATACTTTATTGTATCGTATTTTACAAGTTGGTGTAGACACAGGAGCCAAGTGAAACTGAGCCAAGATCTTAGGCATCCAATTACATTTTAATTTTACCTTGTCCAACCCCTGTGATTTTGACACAAGTAATTAAAAATAAACCTGAACTTTTGGAGCAAGGGAGATAGCTCAGTAGAATAAGCACTTCTCTGGCAAGCACAAGGGACTGAGTTCAATGCCCTGTTCTGCCAAATAAATAAATAAATAAATAAATAAATAAACCTGAACTTTTGACCTGAAAAAAAAAAGATTTTTCTTAATGAAATTTACTTGGTGAAGAAATGATCTTTTGAAACAGCCTGCAAAACTCCATAAATTTTATTTGAATTTAATTGTTAAATTATTTTATATTTGATTTTTAAAATCACTTAAAGTGAATGATTCCTTAATAATTTTTAGGGTTAATATTTGAAAAAAGGATAGAAGATCAAAAATTTTACTGATAGGCCCAATGTAAATGTTTTATAGTCATTTGAATTTATTTATATATATATAATAGTTAATAATAACCCTGTAGAACATTCTGATATTTCTTTTTCTGAGAAAAAAATTAGCACTCAGAGACTCCAGGGCCTGAACACAGGGAAAGCCATGTGATTAGGGAGCTCCAGGGCAAAGGAAGATACACCAGGAGATAGCAAAACTCTACAAACCTGATGTTGGACATCCAGTTTCAAGACCTGTGAGAAAATAAGTTTCTACTCTTTTGCCACCCTACCTGTGGTGTTTTGTTGCAGCACTCCCACAAATTAATGTAACTATGGAAATGTTGCAATCTAATATTAGGTTTTCTAGTATGACATATTTGTAATATTTATAATGATATAACAATTATAATCAAAATAGGTTTGGATTTCCTAATGGCATTAGATGGGATAATAAAGCGTGTGTTAGGGCAATGTATCCATTGTTCAGAACTGATACAGAGAGCTGGTCTCCTGCATCTCTTCTTTAGGTTTGTGCTTCTATCGTTTTACTTTTTAATTTTACTTTTTTTGTGGTACTGAGGATTGAACTCAAGACCTCACATTTACCAGGAAGGTGCTTATGACATTGAGTTATATTCCCGACCCCATACTTTTAATTTACCAAATATTGTCACTTGGTTTTTAAAAGACTGAAAAGTGTGCACAATATCTGTCTTACTTATTATTACAATATTGACTAAAAAACAATAAAAGATCCTTTTACATGTATCATGAAAAGTTAAATGCTGGTTTTGTTTGGAAAGTTAATACTCCAAATTAGGAAGATGACAAAGTTGAACAAATTAAAGTCCACATTGTATACTGTTTTCTACAGTTGGATCCTTAAATATTTTTAAGAAATAAACATACTCACTGAGTTTTGCCAATTGTTGTGGGTTGTTTATTTCTTACTGTGAAGTTCAAAAGTGTTCAAAAAATTCTAGGTTGAAATAAGCCATGTGAACGCTATATAATTATTTTTAAGCCTAAAAATTACCCCTTTATTAATGATCTCACAAAGGAAATTTAAAAATTTTCAGTAGTCTTGACTATCACTTTTTTATTCATATGTTTTGCTGTGTCGTGAGCTTATCCCTCAGTGCAGAGAGATGACAAACACGTATGTTTCATAGCTGTCTATTGTTTGATTTCATCTATGTATTGGGGATGATCATGTAGTAAGAAGACTAGTATTTGACGTATCTGGAGGATGTGATGATAGATATTTTCCAAGAGGTATTTTCTGGGGTGACAGATCTTCTCTGTATTCTGCTTGTGGTATTAGTTAAATCTACACATGGTGGAAATTCATAGAACTGCACAAATCTTCTACAAGTTAGTGTTGCTAGAGGGCAAGTGAAAACCCACAATAAAAAGAAAGAAATGTTGCCATAATCTGCATATCTTTTAGAGTAGATATTCTTTAAAGATATGCCAATTTAAAAATATGTGAATAACAATTGCAGAGAAAGCACATCTGGGCAAGTGAGTGTGTAGCTGCAATTCCAGCACGTGGGAAGCTGAGGTAGGAGAATTGTCCTGAATTCACGGACAGCCAGCGCACCTCATAATGACTTTGAGGCCTGCCTGACCTACACAGCGAGATGGTTTCAGAGACCATTCTCCTCAAAACATACAGTACAGATAAATAAAATGAAATGGATTAAAATAGAGAACCCACAAATAAGCAGCAATTTCATTTTCAGAGCTCGGGAGGATCTTAAATGCTAATAAGTTTGGTGATGGATTTGTGAACTTAAATTATAATGTTGAAATGCTAACTATGCTTAGTTACTAATTCACAAAATGTAACTCAAGGAAATATTCACAGAACAAAAGGCAGCATTGCCATCAGTTTCTCAGTTATTTTCACTGGGAACCAACAACAAGCATTCGTGCAAGGTCATAAAACAATCTTTCAAATCTAAGCTGGGATATATCCACCTAACATAAGAGTAACCCAGTAGAAACAATCATTCTCTTATTGTACTTTGTGATTGGTTAAGAATACAATAGTTTTACATGGTAGCTATAGTACCTTTAAGCAAAGCCTACAGCTACCATGCTGTAGCAGTGGTATACAGCACATATTAAAGTCTGCTCTACTGGATTTAGTAACTCATACTTGAAATAAAGGACTGCATGGAAACAATTATTTGGTTATTTTTCTAGCTATTTATATAATTTATGAACAAAAAATAAATCTAGGTTATCACTGAAAATAGTTTTCCTTATTGCTAATGGTAGTCTCCATTTTAATCTTTCTCTTTGCTTATTTGTCTTTCAGTTTAATTTAATAATAAAATCATTGAGACTGAGTGGATAACATGTATATAATACATGTAATAACTATCAAGAATACATTAACCCTGATCATATTATTTTTCTGATTGCCAATTGGCTGTTACTATAAGGACAGATTTTTTTCCACTAAGAATTATTTTATAGGGGTCTTGGGAGATAGCTTTGTAGAATAAGCACTTGCCTGGCAAGTGCAAGGTCATGAGTTCAATCCCTGGTACCATAAAAAAAAAGTTATATTTTTAGAGTTTGGGAAATACTACACTCTCAATAAGACTGGGGGAAAGCTGAGGGAAATGCTTTCAAAGATGAATTAAGGTGAAGAAAATATTCTTTGTCAGTAGAAGTATTTTAAAATATAAATTGGTTTGAATTCAGTAGGGGTTAAACGATCTCAAAATAGCTTGCTAGTTTCTAAGAAAGCATTTGATCTTCAACAGCAAAAACAGCAGTGTTAATGAAATTACTCACATCATGCTTCTTTAATACAAAAAGGAGAGTAATTTAAAATTAATAGTGACTTTGCAAAAGTGACTTCTGACAAAACATAGATATCCAAGTTCCTCAATCCTTGAACAAGCTCGGATCAGCGATTGGATGGTCTCTGCACTTGCCCAGAGAAAGTTAGTTATAACACGTTACCTGTTTCTACCAATCACTGACTTGACACTCGCAAAGGTTTAAAAAGTCATTTCAACACAAACATGTGTTGTATGTATATCTTATCAAAATCCTTTGGTCATACTTGATCCTAAAAATATTTAACAGTATTTCTTGTATTTTATATTTGAGATAAAAAGAAAATAATTTTTGTTTTAAAAATCTGAATGCTGAAAATAGAGACTAAATTTTAAAGCTGAGGAAATGAAGTATTTTGCTTTTGTTTGCTTTGCTTTTTGTGGGAGGCCATTAACTGGTATCCATTTTATAATAGTGTCAGCTGTTTTCTTAAGTTTC